>VZTO01028133.1:22852-33813 GCA_013400615.1 Syrrhaptes paradoxus | reverse complement strand
ACAGACAATATTTAAAAAAAAAGCCAGAAAATAAATCAGATGTGGGGAGTAGGAAAAGGGGGCAGTTTGAGGTAGGCAAGCCAGGCAAGAAACAGGCTAGAAAATGGAAAAAGATAGACAGATGGGAGATAATTTGCAGAAGACCTTGAAGGAAAGAACAAGTAGTCTGAGCTGCATGTGGAAAGCTAAAATACAAGAGATTTCTCCATAAACATTCACACTGAAGGAAAGATATTTAAAAGCCTTAAGAAGATATGAATTTGGGGAACACTTTGGTTTTCTGAGAGAATGACTCAGGTGATCCAAGATTCAGGACTGTTCTTCATAGTGTTTTCCCCATCTGCAGAGTCACTAAATAATTATGCCACTATTGTGATCGAGGCCTCACTTAGGAGGAGTTTCAGCAGCACCTGGATATACTAACACTAACTGCGGTTCAGTGATTAAACTTTCTGCAGTTGCTTTAGTAACCACTTCTTTAATAGGATTAAACGATTCTGTTACGCTTTTAGAAATGCCACTAGTCTCTACTAATCCACTAATTTAGTTCGTACTTACCAATGCACTGACCACCAGAAAACAGCACTGAGCACAGGACGTGCCTTATGAGGTGGTTATTTGAGAATCTCTTTGCAAATATATCCTAGTTTTCCTCAGTGTCTGAGCAGGCTTTTTTTTCTCTGTTGAATATCTAATCAGCACCTGATGGAGGGTCCCGAAAGGGTATTTTGGAAAAGCTGTGGTAACACTGCCTCTTTCATCCTCTAGGTCTTGCATAAGGCAAATGATCTATAACTTTCTCTCTTGATCTGTGCCTGCCTAAAAGCGGAAGTGTCTTTGCAGGATCTAAGCTAACAGACTCTAACAAAGGTTCTTACCATCAAGAGACAGATCAGTCTATCTTGCAAACTATTGCAACTGTAACTTTCAAGAGAGTTACACACCAAATGTCCATTGTAATTCCTCAAGAGTCAGACACCGAGCTCCTTGAGTAATGCTTCAGCCAACAAATCCAATTATGCTGAGATACAGGTGATGTGACTAGAGCTGACTGTACTCTAACAACGTCTCCTGCTGGATGTGGGCAGGAGACCACAAGGGCAGGATAACGTTAGAAGCCATGTGGCGTCCTGTGCTTTGACAGTTGTGTAGCTCTTCTGCAGCTCTTCTACCTCTAGCAATTTCAGGTGCCAGGCTGGAAATAGGCAACATAGGTGAGCCCAAAGACCTACTGAAAGGCAGTCTGAGCGCAGGTCTAAACATGCACCCTTCTGTGGATGCCAGAGTTACCTCCTTTTCATTGAAATGCATCATACAGCAAGCGTATGGCAGACATATTCACTCTAGGGTCCACTCTGAAAAGGGCCCTGACAGATGCCAAAAAAGTAGATGGGATTTGTAGGCAGCAAGGATCTGGCTTGTGTTTTTAGTAGCATGTCTGTAGCTGCCAAAGGTAAGTTCAGCAGTGCTGACACACAGACTTGGATCAGGAAAATGACTGTGCTTTTGGGATGCTGTTGACAGAGGCTCTAGTACAAATGATAAATGAAATTTGTCTAAACTATTGCCTCTGCTATATGTATTCTTTAGATAAAAAGTGCCTTTTAGAACTGATTGTGATTCTGTCACTCAATGCCTTGTTAGTCTCTGCACCTTTCATAGGCACAATAGGTAGAAGCAATTCTAAAAGTCTTGGAAGGGTGCAGAGGAGACATCAGGAAAAGCATGCACACCACAGAAGACTGTGACAAAACAAATGAGTTTATAAAGATCACTTTGGTATGTAGTCTATTTGAACATTGTATATGCCATGTCTTTCACCGTATATTCCTCAGACCATAAAGAAATCAAATTGACATATATTCACAATCTAGCACCATCTGCTGAGTAAAAGAGGAAGGCATTTTAAAAGCAAAAAAGGATCTGTTCCTTTTCTCACACAGCACATCTTAATTGGTGAAATGTATTCCTGTTTTTACAAGTGTGTAGCTTGACTTTTAAATATAACAAGCATTTGAAAACAGCCATTTGAGGAAACCCTTCTAACTATGGATTTTCATTTACTATTGGTTTCTGCACTGCATGACAATTCATTTATTTACAAAACACTAATCTGAGAGCAAGAAGCAGGAAGGTCTCATTTGAAGTGTGGTGAATCAGACCTTAGTGTAAGAGATGCATACAATTAGAGATAAAGGTTATGTTTTATATATTAACTGTTCTCATTTAAGATAAACATTGGGTTTAATAATTGAGACAAATAATTCTCTGCATCATCATATAGTGTTTTAATTTGCTAATTATGTTTTTCAACTGTTTTATATACACCCATCCAACACATAATTTTTTTATATTAGTTATGACAAAAGCGTGAGATATTATTCCCAACAAATTTCATTCAGGAACAAAAGTTAAACATTTCTTTCATATTTATTAGTAATTTATATGTATTCCTGAAATTCTAAGTGTCTCTATCTCTTTATAAAGCTTTTGGAAGATCATGGCAAAGCACAGAGTCATATTCTAAAATTAATACAGTCTGTCCCAAAAAATTAAACTTAAGCGAATTTGTTGCCCCACATGACACTAAAATTAACTCATTCTGGAACTTAAGTCCAGAGGAGAGCCACAAAATTAATCAGAGGGCTGGAGCACCTCACCTATGAAGACAGGCTGAAAGAGTTGGGGTTGTTCAGCCTGGAGAAAAGGCGGCTCCAAGGAGACTTAATAGCAGCCTTCCAGTACTTGAAGGGGGCCTACAGGAGAGATGGGGAGGCACTCTTTATCAGGGAGTGCAGTGAGAGGACAAGGGGTAACAGACATAAGCTAAAAGAGGGTAAATTTAGACTTGACATTAGGAAGAAGTTTTTCACTGTGAGGGTGGTGAGACACTGGAACAGGTTGCCCAGGGAGGTTGTGGATGCCCCATCCCTGGAGGTGTTCAAGGCCAGGCTGGATGAGGCTTTGAGCAACCTGGGCTAGTGGAGGGTGTCCCTGCCCATGGCAGGGGAAATGGAACTTGATGATCTTTAAGGTCCTTTCCAACCCAAAACATTCTATGATTCTGTGATTTCAGTTCTTCAGTAGCTAAGCTGCCTCATTTCACTTTAACATACAATCTGTTATGGAACCACTGAAATCATGTAATATAACAAACTTGTTTACAGTTTCTTAAGTCTCTCACAGTAAAGCATGGGAAAATTATTTCACTTCCTCCCTCTGCTTTTTCTAAAAGGCATTATTCTTAACAAGCTAGCTGTCAGCAACACAAAACAAAGGGATGTTAAATTAACTTTCTGCTTTAAAAACAGAAAGGAAAAAAAAAGAAAAATAGCCCACAAAATTTCAGTGTATTGATGCAGTGAATTCTGGCCTGTGCAAAGCTGAAGTCATTTTCCTTGCGGGCGCTGACCCAAAGACAACAATCACATTGGGCCACAGAGTGCTGCGAGCCCTGACCAGAATCCTGGCTGAACTCAGACCAGAGGCTGAAGATGGTCCCAAGTCGTTTGTTTCAATCAAAATATATCTGGTTTGTTTATTTGTACAAGGAGGGGCTCTCTCAACAGACAAAAAGCACAACCTGTAGGCCAACTATCAGCCACATAGCCATTTGGACACAATTTTAAGTTGCTGCTTAACTGCAAATATGCATTCTCAACAGGATGCTTTAGCCCTGTGCTGTGGCTAGCAGTGTCTTTGGAGAAGTACCTCTGAAAACCCCGGAGTATCCAGCCTCCTTGATTTTTCAATAAATATACTAAAAATAATCACTCTGGTTTTTTTATAATTTCTTTTGGTGAGCTACTGCATAGTTTACAGCACTGGAAAATGGAAAAGTGGAAATGCTATGCAGGTAAACAGGATTCAGAGCTGAAATGTATTTTTAGTACTCCAATTTTCTGAACAAAGCTAAAAAAATAATTGCTCACGTTATAAGAACAAGTCACATGCTCCGCAGTTAAAGACAGGCTCCAGCTGCTCTGACTCACCAGCAGGTTTTACAAACTACAAAGAAGTATAAAGGCTTCACCTCTGTCCAACCTTCCTAATGTTTTCCCCATGCAACCGTTTATTCATCTGCAGTGAGGCTAAAGTGATGCAAACAGCAAAAAAGCTAGGAATTTTTCCTTAGCACTCTGAACCTTAGTTTATCGATATTGCCTCTCTAAATCATATTTTCTCCATTTTGGATCAGGACTTCAAATTACCTAGCACCAAATCACTCTCCTCAGGAGCAAGCAGTCTACAATTTCTGAAAAAGCATATGAATACAAACCCTTCTATTACCCTTGAAACAGGATAACACGTTCCAAAGCAGAACAGATGAAAAAATTATGAAACACTAAACGTCAAAAAACCACACCCAGCTGCAAGTCTACAGAAAAACCTTTTGATCTTCACTCATAGTTTTCCATAATATTTCAGAATATCAGCTTTAAACATAGCTGAATATATATCTCAGATCTAGTGATCTATTTCTTCAGCTCAGTTTTTTCAGTTGCTAAGAAACTTCCTTCTCCTGTTTCATGTAAAATACAAGTTTATAACATCCGACATGCTGTAGGGAATCATTTCTCATTGGATTGACTTTGAATATACCTGAAAGCATTTTGTAGCTCCTGGATTTTATCTGCTATGGTCCAATGAACTCCAGTGAGCTTGAACCTGACCTTGACATGTTGCTCTTTACCTTCAGGTGATAATTCAGAAAGTAACTGCTCACAGTCGAGTTTAAAGTCATTCTTTTCAGACAGTTTTGAGTTTAAAGTCATTCCTTTCAGACAGTTTTGAGGAAAACAAAAACATCAAGAACAATCCTTGACCTTCATCATTCCCTGACCTGAAGCCAAGGGCAGTTAGATTTTCTCCCGTCATCTTATCTCCTTGTCACACCAGAAGTTTGAATCCAAGACTTGCTGCTCACTTCATCAGGTGCAGGTCTGGGGATTCTTTTTTGTGTTGAAAATACAGCTTACAAATGCAGCGACTATTTCAAAATGTACTTCTAAGCACATAACTTCTAGTGAAATTAGAAAAACAGTTCCCTGAAAGTATTTTCAACATGAATGCACTCCAATGAATTGATAGGCTTTTCTGAATAAATAAATCATTTCTCTGGCACATCAGGGTTGCGGCTGTAGAAAGGAACTCATAAGAACACGCACGCTTTCATACCTGTAGCAGAGCTTTCTGGTCAGATCACATCTGTGTGTGTGTGTGAGTTTAAAATACGAGCTTAATGCAAAAAAAGCTTTGAAGCTATGTCCTTTCAAGTATATAGAGCCATTGCCTTGTTCAGAGGTGATCAAGTCCTTCCCAAGTATTGGACTAGCAACCAGCCAAAAACGTAAACTCATTTGCATTACAGAAGACTACACCTATCTCACCTACATGTCAAAGAACTTAGCACATTTTAAATCGGTCCCACTAGCTTCACTGAGAAGAGCAGGTATCCAACACCTTTGCAAAATCAGGTAATTTGATGGATTGTTTAAAGCTGTAAACTCAAGTCTTCTGTTTAAACCCATTCAACAAGTTTAGAGGAATAAGACCTAGATCCCTGGTCTATAAGACCCTGCCCTACAGCTTGGTCATTTGCAGTGCCATTGGTCTCCCATGTGCATCCTCGGGCTATGGACACAACAGTAATTACAGAATTAAGTAGTAAGATATATGGCAGAGTTTCATACTGAAACCAAGATCAGTTGGAAACCAGAATTACCCCCAAAATCCTTATAATTTGCTTCTTGGCAATGTTTTGCACTTCCTGCCAGATGCACCCAGACCTCTTGATGCTGTTTCTATGAACAGGCTAATGCAGGGCAAGTCAAAAATCATCAAAACTGTTTCTCAAATTTAAAAAATGGGAGGTTACTCAAATCAATTGTTTTTACAAGAATACTTGAGGTTGAACATTAATTTTTGGAAAGTGAAAGACCAGTTTTTCAAATGTTTAGACTAGTTTCTAATAATGTCCAAAAGCCATCCCAGTGTTTGTATTCTTGTTTGCTCTTGACTTCCAGCAAGCAAATAATGTTCTGTTCTTCACTCACAAAATACAACTTTTCGTTCTTCTCTGCTCAACTTTATGTAGAAAACCTGAGTTCTCCCATTGAAAATAAAATAGGAAAATCTTATTTTCATTTAATCTCTGTGGCCCTTGAGCAAACAAACCTCCCAATTAGGAATATTTAAAGGAGATCATTTTTTTTCAGCATCATCACCATTCTTTCTGACTGTGCCTTTGGCTTTGCATGGATCAAAACAGTATGTTTTTCTCATCTAGAAAGCTTTTTTTTCCTGTAAATGTGGTTAATTTTTTTCTCCTTATTATAAAATGCTTTACTGCAGCTATCAATAATTACAAATTCAGAAACTAAAAACAATTGTTGTTCTTTATTTCTCTAGTTGCAGATGGCAGTCACTATTTTTGCCAGCCAGCAGCAGTGATCTAGAGATGCTAAGAACGCAAAATCCAGAGCATGTTGTGCCAAGGCTGGGTCTGCAATCCACTCAGCAGGTAACTATGACCTACAAGCTCCTCCATCTCCTTTCGGATCTAAATTTGCCTCCAAGGAAACCGAAGGACTCCGGAACCACCATGACTAGCATATGACTTAATGATCCCACGAGCTGCAATCCTCGGCTACAGCCAAACCCGGCGAGCCCACGGGAGGATGCTCCTCGGCCTTCCCCCGCGCCCCTCCCGCCGGTGCCCCCAGGCCGCTGCATTGCCTCCCGCACCGCCCCCGCCCCGCCACCGCCTCGGGGCGGTGCCATAGAGCGCGGGTTGGCCAATAGAGGCGCGGGCCGTGGAAGAGCTCAGCCAATCAGCGCCCGCACCGGCGGCCTGGGCAGGTGTGCCGGAGGACGCGGGGGCGGACACCGGCGCCCGGGACCCGCCGCCCCGGGGCCGCATCCCTCCAGGCGCCTGCGGCCGGGCAAAGGGCGTGCCGGAGACCTCGGGCTGCGGCTGCTCATCCGCGCCGGCTTTTGCCCCGAGCTGCTTTCCCCGGCGCTTCAGCCCGGGCTTCCGACGCTGCCCAAATCACGGAGGTTTCGGGAAAACATTATCGCCTCATCCCTGGGCCCAAGCGGGAAAATATAAAATAAAATAAAGTAAAATAAAATAAAATAAAATAAAATAATATTTAAAACAGAAGAACATTTTAAAAAATAATAATCAGCCAGCTCTTCTCACCAGAGGGACGTCGGAGAGCATCGCACAGCTGGCAGATGGGAAGTCACTCCCGAGCGCGGTGGCTCCACGCAGTACCCGCACCGTGCTCCCACCGCACCGGCCCCGCGGGGCCCGGCAGAGCGCCGGGGGCGGCGGGCGGCTCAGGCTGAGCGGCACCGGCGGGAGAGCTCGTGCAGCGCTCCGGTGCGCATCCCAAGCGGGCCACCGGAGCTCTCCCTCTGTCCCGGCACAGGGACCCCGGCCTGCGATGGGCCGGCTCGGTGATGGAGTGCGCGTCTCCCCTCGGGACGTGGCAGGGGTGGGGTCCTAAAAATGAAATGTGACAGAATTTCTGTCTGTGTCTCCCCCTGTATTTTGTATTTCGATTTAGCCGCTGCATAGCAGGGAAAGACGAGGGGAAGCAAAACAAAGTTGGTTTGTTTGGTTGGTTTGGTTTGTTCTCGACTTTGGTTGTTTGCGGTTGGTTATATTTAGTTCGGTTTGTGTTTTGTTTAACTCCATGACTAGGTTAATTTTTAGATATACAGACCGTTAACTCACGCAAATTGACTGCTCAGAACAGCTTTTTTTGTAAAGGTAGCCTGAGTATTAGAGTGTGATGGGACACTTTCATTAAAACACGCGAACTCCACTGACATGTAGGTAATTCCCTGATGGCAGAGTCAGTATTCTACCCTTTCCCACGACCTCATGGCGTACTTACATCTCTCCCCGGCAGCAGTTCCGTGGTGAGTCTCTTCCTTTGGTAAGGCAGCAGATAAGTGTTGAAATAAAGAATTGGTGGGCTAAATTCCGGGTCCCGCTGCCGGTGCTATAAACGACAACAGGATTTTCGGCTTCACCGACAGATGAACAAGATCCCATTCTCCACAGGAGAGACCTTTTCCATTTACTCTCATGACAGTAACACAGCTTGCATCCTGGGATGAAAGCGAACCGAGTAGGTGAATGTTCTAGTGCAGAAAAAAAAAAAAAATCCTAAATCCTACACCTTTTGAATCTAAATCAAGCCTTTAAAGGAAATCCAAGACTGGCATTTGAATTCCCATTTCCTATTACCGTCAAACACGTTTAGCCTTAAGTGAGCAAAAGAAGGATCAGTTTTGTATCTGATATTCTTTCAGTTTTGTGTCTGAGATTCTTCAGATGCTGGAAGTAATTTGCTTGTATTTTACATTGCCTCATCTTCACCCTGGACTGAAATAGGGCCCGATCCTGGAAACTCATGACCTTCTGACTATTCGCATCAGTCGAAAAGATTTACCATCTGTTTGAGAGTTGAGGGCTATGCAAAAAGCAGGACTCCCTCCTGTCTCCTCTCCCTGCTCGCCGAAAGCACCAGCTCGGACCCGAGCGGGCAGAGCTGCACAGCTGTCGGGTCACTATCGGCAGCAGTGCATCGCTTTGCCTGGTGATCTGGAGGATTTTCCAGGGGAAAGAGGCATTTTTCTGACAGTCTTTTTAAAGCGGAACGTGTTTCAGGGTTTCCTACCAACAGTATAAGAATTTTTTTCGCCGGATAAAAATAAAAACAATTCTAAAAAAAATGTTTGCAGAAGGGGCACGTTGTACAGAACACAAACAGATAAAGCAAACTAATAATTCGCTGCCCTGAATATCTTTGCGCTGGTCCTGTGCAAATAAAAAATAAATTTAAAAAAAAAAAAGAGTTTGCAAAAAGACACATTCATAGGGAAGAAGGGACTGGAATCTGTTTGGGGTTTGCTGATTTGCTTTGGTGAGTGAAAGAAACAAAATACTCAGACGAAATATTCGGGGGCAATTTGTTTTCAGCTTGGTCCAAAAACGTTGAATACAGCGGGATCTGGGTCAAGCTCCTGATCGTCAGAAGTGTTACGGAAAAAAAGGAGATCCTGCTGACAGCACTTCAGTGAACAACTAGATGAACCATAGTTAGTCAGTAACTTTATTTTTTTTAAAAAAAGATCGCATGACAAACTGGAACCAAGACCAAAATACTGTATCCACTGTACATCGTTCATTAGAAAACAAACATACACCACATTTGTATTCTACCAAACAGAGTGTGTTTCTTTTAAAATTATATAGTGCGTGCTTTTAGATTCATGCTTTTCAATATTTATTTTACATTTGTTACTCAAATATTATCTTTTATAAATAATTGCAACTTGATCAAATGGTGCACCTGTTACCGTATGCGAACCTCTCCAGTGCTGTGTGTGGCTTTTTGTTGCCTTTTTTTTCTCTCTCTCTCTTTCTTCATTTCTTTCCCAAAAGCTGTTGGTATTGCTTTACCAGGACCCGAGAAAGCACATCTGAGGTGTCAAATAAAGCGTTCAGATTCCAGAGGCGCTTGCAGACCCGGGACTGCTGCTGAGCCCCCCCGGCTCGGACCGCTGGAACGAGTGACGGGAGAGCACATAGAAAAAAATCGTTTCCAAAAGGCACAATTCCCTCGACACAAAGGTACAATAAAAATGTATGGCCACTGAAATACGGGCGCCTATGGGGATGCGGTGCCTGTCCGGTGGGATCCCGGCCCCGCCAGGGTTTCGCCCCAGCCCCTCTCCCGCCCTCCCGGCCCCCTCCCGGCACCGCGGCTGCAGCTCCGGGGGCGTCCGACGGCGACGCCGCGACGGGAGTCCGGCGACGCCCGCAACTGGCGCGCACACCCGTGGCCCCGCCGCCAGCAGGGGTCTGCCCGCCCGCGCCCCCCCGCGACACGGCCTTCCGTGGGACCGCCCCGGGAGGCCGGGAGCTCGGAGTAAATGGGGGCGGGGAGCTGCAGCGCGCCCCCCGCCCCGTCCGGCTTCCGTATCACTGGTCGCGGTTCCTGCTGCCGCTCTCCGGGTCGCTCTGGTCGTCGGTGAAGCAGACGTCCACGTCGCTCTCGTTGTCAGTCTTTTGGTCCTGGTCGGGGTGCGCGTAGCCAGAGTCACTCTTGTCCTCGGCCGCCTTGCCGAGGCTCTGCCCCGGGTGCCGGGACTTGACGTGCCGCTCCAGGTCGCGGCGCCGCACCAGCACCTTGCCGCAGTACTCGCAGCGGTAGGGCGTGTTGCCCTCGGCGTGCAGGCGGATGTGCTTGTTGAGGTTGCTGGGGTCCCCGAAGGGCCGCAGGCAGACCTTGCACTTGAGCGGCTTGTAGCCGGTGTGAGTCCGCATGTGGATCTTCAGCCCGTACTTGCGGGAGTACAGCTTCCCGCAGTACAGGCACAGGTGCCCGGTTTTGGGCTTCCCGCCGGCCGCCCCCGCCGCCCCCGCCGGCAGCGCTTCCAGCCGCCCGCGGCCCTTCTCGGCCGCCAGCTCGGAGAGCTGCTGCGTGTGCATGGCGATCTCCCGGTCGATGCTTGCCAACGAGCCCAGCTCGGCGGCGTGCAACCCCGCCGCCGGCCCCCCGAAGTACGACACCGACTCGGGGTACTTGAGGAGGCCGCCGAGGTGCAGCTTCAGCGGGTAGTAGGGCGCGGCTCCGTAGAGCAGCTCCCCGTTGTAGACGGTGAGCGGCATCACGGGCAGCCCGCACTCCCCCGCGTAGGCCTTCAGCCCCTCGAAGGGCGGCGGCAGGGCCAAACGCTCCAGCGCCCCGCCGGGCAGCGGCGGGTAGCGGGGGGGCGGCAGCGCGGCGGCGGGCAGCCCCCGCTCCACCTGACGGAAGGCCGAGGCCTCCTCCAGGGGCGACAGCAGCGGGAAGGCGCGCAGCCCACCGCCGCACGCCAGCCCCGCCGCCGCCGCTGCCAGGGGCGCACCGTCTTCCCCCGGTCGCTCCCCGCATTTG
>VZTO01028133.1:0-22695 GCA_013400615.1 Syrrhaptes paradoxus | reverse complement strand
ACAGCCCCGGCTTGGCCAGCGGCGGGGACGCGGCGCCGGCGGTCTCCCGCTTGACGGGCTCCCGCGGGCCGCAGCCGGGGGGCGGGTGGCCGCGCAGGGCGGTGGACAGCGGCTCCTTGGCGGGGAGGCCGAAGGCGGCAGCGGCGGGTCGGCCGTGGTCGTGGTGGAGGAAGGGCCGGCCGTGGCTCAGCGCGCAGTGGAAGTGGACGTGGGCCTTGAGGCTGTTGGGGTACTTGAAGGTCCTCCAGCAGTACCAGCAGATGTACCGCTCCTCCCCTGCGGAGGCAAGCGCAGGGGCCCGTCAGCGGCGGCCGCGCCTCCCCGCGCACCCCCGCGCATCCCCGCGCCCCCGCCGCCCCGGCCCGCCCCCGTCGTGCCCTGCCGCGGTGCGGTGCGGTGCGGGCGCTGCGCGGTGCGGTGCGGGCTGCGCTCCCGCGGACGGGGCTCCGGGGGGGAGCAGCTGCTGGCGCGAGTCGTCTGTCGGGGGCCCATCTGTTGGCGTTTGCGTAGGAAGTAGCGTATGTCAGGGAGTCGGCTGCACCGAACAAAGGCCAATCTAATGATCGTGAGCCCCTCATTACCCGGCAAGACAATATCCTATATGTATGGGCCATATGTAATCGTTCCCTTTCAGGGGACAATGCCCTTTGTGCCCCGTCCGACGAACATTTCGGGTTCTCTCAAGCGGAAGAGACCCCGGCGGCCGCGGCTGTGCTGACGGCCCGGCACCGCGGAGGCACCGGCTTCGCTTTGCCCCTCCCGGCCCTGCTTCACGGGGTGTCCTCCCGCGGAGGAGCATCTCCCCAGCCCCGACGGTGAAACGCTGCCTTTGCGGGCAGCCTGCCTGGCTGGGTGTCCTTATCTTTTTATTTATTTTTTGTTTCCTTCCTGCCTACCTTTCTTACCTTCTCTCTCTCTTTCTCTCTTTCTCTCTTTCTCTCTTTCTCTCTTTCTCTTCTTTCCTTCCTTCCTTTATCTTTCTTTCTCTATCTCTCCTCCTTCCTTTTTCCTTCCCCTTCTCTCTTTTTTCTCTCCATATGTATCCATCTCTCTCCCTTGTTCCTCCCAGACACCACAACACACCGACAAGACGTTTCAGAAGCCCCCCGGAGCTCCCCCGAGCTGCTGCCCACCCTGCCCGGCCCCAGCTGCCCCCAGGTCCTGAGTTAACCCACCGACACGCCGGAGGTGAGGCCAAGTGCCACACAGACATGAGAGGCTGATTCAGGCCTCGGCCAGTTCCTAACGTTTCGGGGGGGTTCCCTGAGGTGGGGCACAAGAGACCGAGGATGGTAGGGGGACTTCGACCCTTCACTGAGTTCCGAGGCACCTGGGGCGGCGGCGGGTCACCGAGGTGGACACGCTGGCCACGACCAACCTCCCGAGAGGACTTTTGAGGCAGGATTTGGGCAGGGCATCCGCCGGTGGTAGTCGGTGCACCCAAGGCCGTTGCAAAGTCTTCACTCTCTGCAGGTGACTCGGTCACAAACTCGCGTGGAAGGACCCAGGGCCGGTGCATGTGTCTCGGTGCCCGTATCCTCGCCGTCGTGGGCAGCCCTTCCCGGCGTGCCGTGGGGCGGCAGTCCGAGGCTGTGCGCCGTTACCGACTCGTTGGACGTGGGTCTTCTCCCCGTCTAGGGAGGAGGGAGGCAGGAGCACCCTAGCCGGGGCGGGACAGCGGCCGCGGTGCCACCGCCGTGCACTGGGACAGGGGTACAGGAGTGGTACGGACCCGAAAACGTGCGGCCGCGCACCTCCACGTGCTGGGCGCCCCCGTGCCGCCTTCATTCGCCTCCGCGGCACGGCAGAAGTCCCCGGCAAAAGCGTGGCGGGACTGGCTGCCTCCCGGCTCTTTCCTCGGCTCCGCTCCAGTCCAGCAACCATCGCTCGGGAACAAAAAAAAAAAAAAAACAAAAAAAAAAACCACGAAGGAACGAGAAAACGAAAACCACCCCTTTCTCATCTCGGTAAACACAAATAAACGGGGTGAAACACAGAAGATTTCCAAAGTTTTGTTTAGCTTTGTTTTGTTTTGCTTTGTTTTGTTTTAAAATAAGCTTTCTGAATTTCTTCTGCCCTGATTTTCCTTTTCAGCGTACTATCCTTAAAAGAAGAGCTCTTCAGCATGTTGATACACTTATTCTGAGTCCGTATGTATTAGTCTGGAAACTGTGGGGGGGCCGGAGACAAAGCAGATCCGCGGGCTCAGTTCGCAACTAAGCCTCACTTCGACGGGACGAGGAAGATGTCACACGCTGGGTGTCTCTCGCAGACCTGAGCTTTCTTGCCTTTATTTCCCACGGGCAGCACTGGTACTCATCCACAGGCAGGGGCTGCTGGGCGGGGAGAGGGGGGCAAAACCCAGCACCGCGTCCTCCTTCCTGCAGACGAAGCTTCGCCAGAGCCCGGGATTTTCGAAGGGGTGACCCTCCGCAGGTCCATTGCTTCACTGTCCTTGGTGCGGGGGGACGGGACAGACATGTGACGAAGAGTTTCTTTTCCGGGTGTTGTTTTAGTACAAGGAGGGTTTGGGATTTTGCGTATGGCACGAGTCGGATGGGTCGTGAGCTGCCAGCGCCCAGCGTTTCATCGTCCCTCCAGGCCGGATCCCTCAGGAGTCGCCGGCCTCGAGGGGTGGAGAGGGCTCAGCCCCCTCCCTCCGGATCGTGCCCTTCTCCCCTCTCAAGGGCATCTCCAGGCCGAGGGATCGTCCGCGTAAGGCAGAAGCAAGCGGAGTCCCCCCCCGAGCGGTCTCAGCTGCGGGTGGCCGAGTGCCCGCAGGTCGCGCCGAGCCGCTGTCACCGCCCCGGGGGGCGGTGAGAGGGCCCAGGGACCTGCAGGAGGGTGTGCCAGCCGCCGGAGCAGCCCCACGAGTGAACGCTGAAGGGTTTCGTCTTCCCCCGTTTCATATGCTGCCACCTTAAAATTTTGTTTACATGGGTGTAATTCCAGCAAAGTATCAGCTTGCAGACTGGAACAAGCGGTCCTAGAAAGGGTGTCTTCCCCTTCCCGATATCCTCGGAAATCCTATCTGAGTGTAATTTGACGTCGACTTAATTTTTTACTAATTGCATCCTAATTTACAAGGACTGCCCCGTACACGCTTTGATTCAACTAAGTGAATCTGCTCCACAACATAAGCTGAAAAGAGGCTCTGAAGCTCTGACCTAGCAAGGAACACGCAAGGTGAAAGCGATATTTTGAAAACGTACGAAGCCAAATTGCTGCCTCGCTCAACAACAGTAAGGTTGTTTCATAGACATCTCATTTGCCTATCAAAAGATCATTAAATTGTGCCGATGACGGAATGACTCGAGGCACGGCGGCCTTCCCATACGCTACCGAATTAATAGATCACCCTTTAAATATAAGCAGATGGAGTCTAAGTTTAAAGGGTGGCAGGTTAAAAGTCCCTGCAACTGTGCTGGCATTAATTTTTTTTCCGAGAGCGCAGATCTGAAGGGCCCACTTTTGCCTACCGCAGCGTGAGCTCCCGTCAAAGGTATCAATTAAATAGGGTTTCTTTTGTTTCATGTAATTTGACTGCTCCGAAACGAAAGCCCGCATCTGTACCTTTCTCGTCGTGCGTCGGGGTGGCCGTGACGGGGATGTCAAACCACTGGGCCAAGGGGTTGGAGTACCAGACGGTGAGCTCCTCTCCCGGCTGGACATCTCTCAGCGCCCGGTAGAAAATCTGGGAAGGGGAGAAAGGAAACTTCTTCAGGAGTCTTGAGAGGGGAGGCAGGGGATGGACAGCAGTTCAAAGCCAGCCCGAAGCCGCGAGAGGGGTACCTGTCCTCCTGGCAGATCCGCCACAGCCTCCAGTGTCTGCTCTTGGGAGTTTCGGGCAGCCCGGATTAACCCTATCCACTCCAGAGCTGAGCTCCCGGCTTCGTCCACTAATTCCCCTCTCACCATCCGCACCTGGAAGACAGGCAGTACCACTGTCACTTCCACGCCAGACGAAACAGAAAGAAAGTAAAAAAGCTTACCTGTCCCCCTGCCTGCCTGCCCGCCCGCTCTGCCCGGCCCGGAGAGCCTGCTCCCACACACCGGGCAGGCGTCGGGGCACCGCAGCTCGAAAGCAGCGGCGACAGCATCTCTCAAGCGGCTGGCTTGGAGGGAGCTGCTGCTGTTCGGGGTAAGGATGGAAGAGCCCGGGCCCGGCGGGGACCTGAAGCACTGCGATGGGGGGAAATGGGATTTTTTTTCCTGGGTCGCACTGGCCCAAATGCACCTTATTCAGTCGCAGCTGCCGCATTTAGCTTAACGCTATACTAAATGCCCAGGTAAGATTTTTTTTTTTTTTGTAAGGGTTCGTGCAGCATCTGCGTCCCTGCAAAACAATTGCGGCATACACGACTTGTATGAGACGGGGAGGGGGAAAGGTGAGAGGATTCTGCTTAGCTACAAAGTCCCTGTAGCCCCATACTTCATAATCTGCTTGCCCGTACAAAGAGAAAATGAAGTGCCCGTTATCTCAATGACCGTGCAATAAAAGTCATCGGAACAAAGCAGCCTAAAGCGAGAAACCGAAGGAGCCAGATGAGAAATAAATTTGAGTGGGCTGGCAGACCGTTTAAAAACAATTAAAGGCCATTACAAATCCGAGCGGAACGCGTGAGTCGTGGCTGCCCGGGGGGTGGAAGGAGGGCTCTCATCCGGAGCCCCCCGAAGAGCCCGACGGACGGGGCGAGCACCCTTCATCGCCTCCTCCTCCTCACTCCTGCCCATCTCGGACATCCACTGACCCCGGGCCGGTAGCCGGGTGGTCGTCACACCGTCCCGCTTCGGCTGTGCGGGTTCTTTGCGGCCCCGGGGCTTCGGGAGGAGGCTGAACTGTCCTCCTCTGGGGCTGGGCTGCCCCCACACCTGCGACCCGCACCCCAAAAGACCCCCTGCACCCACGGCCTAGGAAAGGGACGGGGTGGCACAAACCCGAGCCAAACGCAGAAATAAATCAGTGCATCTGCCTCTCCCCTGTTCCTTCCCCGGACAAAACCCGGGGGCTGTGAAAGCCTCACGATCCCTCTCTCTCCGGGGCTCCCCGGGAGAGGAGCCCCCCGTGGCCCTTCCGGACCCTGCTGGGGAGGAGGCGATGCCCGAGGGAGTGGAGCCCCGCGGGGCGGGGGCCGGGCGGCGGGACCAGCGCCCTCCGACACCGGGCACCCGGCAGCGGCGGAGCTTTCAGCACGTCTGTGTTCAAGGCGGGGGCGCGTTCACTCCTCGGGGAGAGCCCCCGGGTCCCCTGCCCTCTGCTCCTTGGAGGCTGGCCGGACTAGCGGGGCCCCGGCACTTGGAAGGACGGGGAGAAGGCAGGGGTGGAGGAGCTTTCCTGGCAGAGCCGCGACATCTCGGGACGCTCTGGAAACGGTTCCTTGTCCTTTCCTGGCTCGCTCTAAGAAGTGAGGATCAAAGAGAGAGGGAGGAAGAGCAGCCTCTTCTAAGCCAGCTTCCCCCGAGTCAACGGGGAAAAAAAAAAAAAAAAAAAAAAAAAAAAAAAAAAAAAAAAAAAAAAAAACAAAAAAACAAAAAANCCACAAACAAGGTCCAGCGGCGCAGGAGAGACCGTAGGAAAAAAAAAATACCTTTTTTTTGGGTCCTGGCTCCCTGCGGTCTGACAGGTACTTGCCCAGTTTGAAGATGCCCGGCACAGGACCCAGCCGCAGCCCGGCCGGGATGCAGCTCTCGGCGCTGACGCTGGTGGCCGGAGCCCTGCTGCTTTGCATCGCTGCCTCTGGGTGCGAGCGCTCGGGAACCCCAACTACTTAATGGGAGCGGGAGTGACAGCGGCGGGCGGGAGGACGCGCATAGGCGTATCTCCGCCCGCAGAGTGACGCGGGCATGTGCGGTCGCCGGCTTTTCAACGGGAGCAGGAGGGGTACCCCTTGGCAGGGGGATGCTCTGGGGCGCAGAGTTTGGTGAGAGAGTTTGGCTCCTCGAGCAGCTGCGGAGTCCCATCCAAGAGGGTCACATGGAGCCTTTCCCTAACCCTCCTGCATAATCAGGCGGAGTGAATGGCTGGCAGACAATGGGCCAGGCGACCTTCCCATTCCTAAAAATCCAATTTGTCAAGGGCAAAGAAAAGGCGCTGGTGAATCAAAGGTCTGGAGGGACCATTAATCCTCAGCATGGGGTATTGTCCCCGAGACAGTTACGATATTTTAAGTGACAAATCCACTGTATAATTTCTCCATAAATTTTACTTCCTTTTATTGTTCCTCGACAAACCAGTTTTGGAAAATAAGTGACTATTTTAAGTCTACTTGGCTGAGTCTTTTGAGGTTTAATATACTTCAAAGATTTTTAATTCTCTTCCCTTGGCTTTATTGTAAAGGAGATTAAACAAAGAGATGGGGAATGTTTTGAGGACTTGTTAACTTCTATTGATTCCTGGCGTGTGCCATACAGAAATTGGGCAGGTACTTGATGGGAAAACACCAGAAAATACCTACACTTTTTTTTTTTAAAGGACGACCATATTACCATTTCAGTGGGTTGGTTGCAGGCCAGTAATCTGTTCAGAAGAGCTTTGATCCTGAAGAAGGATGAATAGCACAAAATATGAGCCGCTGTAGCCCCTGTAAAACACAAACCTCTGCATCTGCGAGAGCTGGTGAAGCTGTGTCTGTAGTTGGTGCGAACAGGAAATAGAGACAGGAGGAAACAGAGACATACAGCCACCGGGAAACAGCGAGGCACGGCCAGCAGAGAACACAGTTGTCTAGCAAACAGCGTGCAGCTGGATTCTTCGCTTAATACATCCACAGGTTCCTCTCCCACACGCAAAAGCGCCTGCGTCGAGACTGCTTTCGGAGGGGGAACCTACGAAAAGCGATTGTAAATAAAGCCGGAACGAAGTGACTAGAACAGAGTGGTCTATGTCCCTCCTCTTAGGATAAATATTTTAATTAAGATACAGCGAGGCGCTACTGTTAAGTCAGTTTATAATTCGGGCTGTGTAAATGTCCTAGGAATTTTACAGGCCCTGAAAAGCAAAGGTGTGCGGGTTTTTTCTTACGCACTTGCAACACTCCAGATGTGCCTGTTAGACCAAAAAGTACAGTAACAAATGCCGTTTTCCACTTTCCCTTTCATAGTCCTGTCTAATTCCTGCTAGCAGGTTTACTCCACTCCACACCTTGTAACTCTCCAAAAAGAATTCTGAACCTTTCTCCTGCGGAGAAGTTGCACGTACAGATTTTATCCACTGCTTTCAGAAGCAATTGCAGGTGTGGAGGGTTTGGTTTGTTTGGTTGGGTTTTTTTCCTTGCCGTTTTTCTAACAGTCAGACCTAATAAATTTCAAAAGAAACCCAAAAAGCTACGCTTAGAGGTATATCTACCCATAGGTGCCAGGTAACTGAGCGGCCTCTTCTGAGGTAACCCCGCTTTCTGCAGGATAAACCTCAGCACGTCGCATTCGATGCGATAGTCAGTGTGGGCATTAATCTGGATCTGTTTGCCGCCGTCACGAGTGGCACCGTGGGAGCAAAGGCCACAGGGATGCGCACGGGGGCCGAGAGCGGTTTTGAACTGGGGAGTCTCACGAGCTGTCTGTCGCAGAGATGCTCTTTCCCCTCTCCCTGCCTGGGGAGCACTCACAGCCCAGCCGGGAGAGGCACCGCTGCCGCCGGGAGGACATCCGCCCACGACGGTGGCTGTTTGTCGCTCGGGGTTGTCCCCGCAAGGCATCGGCGTCCACTCACACCGTCGGGGCAGTCCTGAAATGTCACCATCTCTGCTGGAACCGGAGGGGAGTCACGCACCGCCCGTGCCGCCCTCGGGACGGGACCGGACGGGACGGGGACGGGACGGAGACGAGGTGCTGCCGCCGGCGGCGCCGGGGGCTGGTGGCCGGCACGGGGTCCGGGTGGGCTGTGGCTGTATTTTTAGCAATGATACATATTGAGGACCACACGAGATAAATGTGGCTCTTGCCCTCCGCAGCATCAATGATCATCGATCGCGTCTCTCCGGGGGGCAATGGCAGGGACCGTCCAGGCAGCAGGGGGGGGTTCTTTTTCACTTCATCAGGGACTGGAAGGGCGGCGGGGGGGAAGAGGATGTGGGGAACTGAAGATGACCCCTTTGATCAGCGGCCTGAATGGGGAAAAAAAGGATAAACAAGAAGTTGAGAGCAATAAATTTAAGCCATGAACATGTCCCTGTAACCTCTGGCCTGGCCACTGGAGGATGAGACCGGGTTGAAATTCCGAGAGCCGCAGAGGTAGCGAGAGGGCTTTTAAGGCGACCAAGGTACCCTACTGCTCCGCCTCGGGAGCCTCTGCCTCCCGGGCCTTAATGAGTCAAAAAGCGTGAACGACACGCGAACAATTTTATCAATAGGACCATGTAAAGGCCGACTGTGAGGAAAGTTATTTATTAATATAGCCGATTGTGGCTGGTTCCCATCCACTCAGAAAAGAAAAGCCCTTGCTCTGGAAGCATTCACACCAGTTCTCCAATTTTTATTCTGTCCTGTGTCTCAAAGTTGAAGTTCCCCAAGTGAAATAAATTGTCCACAAAAGAGGAAAGGAACCACATTTTCCTTTGTTTTTCCTTCCCTAAAAAGGAAGGGTGAAACCGATCTAATGTGCCCACTGGAGCAAGATGCAGCATGAAAGGCCGGGTGTTAAAAGTAAAAGCAGCCTTTGGAGCAAATGGGATGGAAAATTAAATGAAATTAAATAGCTTGAACGACCGTATTGTCCCTTATTAAAAAGACACATTAATTACATGGTTTCAGCTTTATTCAAAGACAATGTTTAGACTCAATCAAAACATTCACTATCGCTCTTTATATACTTAAGTCGGGCTACTAGAGGCACCATTAAAGCGAGATCACTTTTGCCCAGAGATGCGATGAAAGTTATTTTCCTCGGCGGCCCTTATTTATGCCCACCGCTGAACTGCCGGTGCCCCTGAGTAACGCTTTGGCACACTGTTCTCCCTGATTTAACAGGTTGCCCCATAATGAGGCATGAATGTTAAGGAACAACAGTCATCCAAAGAGGCACAGTTGCAGAGAGCAATGTCCCACCAGGGAGCTCCATTCAAACCATCAAACCGCCCCGGCACAGAGAAGGTTCAACACCACATTCAGAGCAGCGTCAATGCCTGTGTGACGGGCCCGCCGCATTGTGCCGCCGAGCGCCGAGGCCCCGGCTCGAACAGAATGCCGCAAGTTCATCCAACAGGCCCTACTCTGGCCCGGCCGCCGGCTCCGGGGTGACCTTTTTCCCAAACGCCTTTGCCTTGCCGAGGTGGCTCTTCCCGGGCTGCGGGCCGGGCCGGGCCGGCCCGGGGCTCCTCCGCAAGGGGATGGGGTTGACAGGAACCCGTCGGGGGTGGGGAGGAGGCTTGCTGAGACCCTGAAACACGGAAATCCCCTCTGAACCGAAGAGACCAGTACGGTCTGAACGTCTTCTCTTTTCTTCCCTTTCCCTCCATTCCCTCCGTCCCTGCCTTCCCTTCCACCTTCCCCTCTCTTCCTTTTGCAATTTCTTTAGATCTCTTCCCCAATTTCCCTCACTTTCTCTCTTTCAGCCACCGTCTCTCAAACCTCCTTCCCTTTACCACCCTTTCCTCCTTCCTTTTCCTTTTCCATCGCTTTCGTCCCCCGTGACGCCCTCTGCAGCCGCCGCCGCCCCGCCGGGAGCTGCCGGTGCCCGGTGCTGCGGGCGCGGAGCCGATTATCGGGGCCGGACGGTCGCGGCCCGGGCCGGCGGCCCCCAACCAGCTGTGCGGTGCAGACGAGATGCGGGTGGGATATTAAAGCAGCTTTTGAATAGTAATTCAGGTTCTATGGGAACCCGGGCAGATGACAGGAGCTCGATTTGGTATTCGTATTGTTAATCGCGAGCGTCAGCCCAGATCGGATTCAAACGCGTTTTGTGCTCGTTAAAAATTCCAGTGTAGGGGCTGAGATTTTTTTTTTCTTTTAGCCCAGCTTCAATTGGAGGCGAAACTTGCCGCATAAAGTATTCAAAGTCTGTCTAAAGTTGCCTTTTAACCGGATTGTCCTCCTCTCGCAGCCCCCACCGTATCTTTTGGTTCTTTCGGTTGACATGGTGCAAATAAAAGTCAGTAAACTTGTTGCTGAATTGCAATGTTTCGGTGTACCTTATAAATTCATACCTTTTCTCCCTCGATCGCCTTAGAATGAGCCCCTGCCTCAATTCGATTTTCCTTGCTGTTGGGCACATTTAGGAGAGAGTCTATTTGTGAAGTTCATTTCTAGGCAAATGTATTCAAGAGCTGATTGGGATGAATAGGACCGTGTGTCAGCCGCCCCTAATTGGGATTAAAGCACTTCGGACCATATGCAGAGAGTGACAGAAATTCTCAGGTTTCATTGTGCTCAGACTTCCACCGGCCTGGACACTCCCCCTGGAAAAGGGGGGTTGATTAAGATTTCAGGGAGAAACTGAGCAAATAAAGGAGACGCAGAAAATGACCGGGCTGATGTCCCTCTGCGGAGCTCTGCCAGCGCGGCAACTGTCGAGGACACCGACGGACAGCGACGGGCAGCAGCGGGACCAGCGAGGCGGCGGGGCTGGGGCCGGGAGCAGACCCGGTGCCGGGTTTCCCTTCGGAGGGAAGAGAAGCAAGCCTCGGCTCTCTCAAGCCCGACTTGTATTCGGCCTTAGAAACGCTGGGAGTTATATTAAGTAGAAATAAAAACCCCACGGGGAAAGTTTCCCAGGTGTTTCTAGCCCAACGAACAGATCCCAGGGGAAGAGGGAGGGAGGAAGGGAGGTTTGAGTCCTAGGCAGACGCCGCTGCCTGCCCAACCCAGCGCTGGTATCAGGGAAATGAGGTGTTGGGAAATGTGGCCTGCTGCAGCAGGGGCTGGACAGGGGCTGTGGTCCCCGTGCCGGCTCTGCCTGTTCTAGTGGAAGATGGCCACGGCAGGGGCTTGGACTAGATGATCTTCAAAGGTCCTTTTCAACATAAACCACTCTGTGAATCTATGAAGCTTTTAACCCAAAGCTGCTACAAGCACATATCCATTCCCCTGCCTGTCCGTCTGTCCATCTACGTGCCAGCTGTGCACGAGTGGATCTGGCAGGGCAAAGCGTCCTGCTGATGAAGGTTCTGCCCATGCTGGAGTTGTAGAGAGGCACTTTCAAAACTCGGGCCTGGCCTTCACACTGTGACTAGTCTGGGTGTGAACTCGTCTGGATGCAGCAACCCAAAACGTGATGAGAAAAATATAATTTAGGTTGGTGGCTTTTAAACTCTGTGGTCAGTTGTCAGAAAGGCGATGTTTAACCCCATCATAACCAGATGGAGAAGATCCTGTACCGCTATCAGGGGCTTTGTTTGCCGAGGCTACTTTGTCCCATCGAGGTGACCGAGAGCTGGTGACTATCTGCTTCTTTTGCCCTCTCTACTCTCCTCTGCAAAGTATCCATCACCCCGACGGGGCGGTATTGTGCCGGTGTTCCCGACAAGCCCATGTGCCACCGGAGGCACAGCCCATGTCCCGGAGGGGGACACCGTTCCCAGACCGCGCCACGCTGCCGTCCCCGCGGGCTCCGGGATCCACAGCCCTGGCTGGGCCCTCGGGAGGGCACGGCAACTCCGGGGCGACATGGACACAGCTTTCCTCGGCGGTACAGAGCCGGGTGTCCCCTTCGCACGGGAAATTCCCTGGCACTGCTTGGAGACTGGTCCATAACGGTGGGCAGGGTCCTGCCCGCGCCCCGAGATTAGGCACTAACGCAACACCTCCCCGCACCCCACGGGTCTGGCCGGGGGGAGGAGGCAGTGGGGCTGACCCGAGCCGAAGTGTGCCCAGTGTCCCGGGTACTGAGTGCCCTGTGTACTGAGCGCTGACTCGGTCTGGGGATGCAACATGCGAAGTCCAGATGGGCTGGGAAGAAGCAGAGTGGCTCTTAAGAGCAAATATTGCTGAAGTCTCAGAGGAAGGACTGAAGCCCATTCTCTGGAGTGGGTTTGCCCCTGCGACCCGTCTCCGGTAAGCAGGAGGTCTGGTTTAGAGGAGACTGACCGAGCCCGAGCAGGACGCACCGGCAGAGCCCGGGCAGGGCAGGGCGAAGCGGAGCCCCCCGCCCTCCCCCCCGCACCGCCGGGCACCCGGCGTTGGTGTTTCTGCACCGCAAAGAGCGGGAGGGGAGCGGCGGCGGGAGGAGCGCAGGGCACGGTCGTGCGTGGCGGCGTGCAGGGGTCAGGGCACGGCGGTCTCACCGGCTGGCCTCCGCGGAGCCCGGGAGGAGCCCCCCACATAATTTCGCCGCAACGGTGCTGGCTACGGGCTGGGGGAAATGCAGAGCCCTGGCATGCCTCCGCCCCTAGACGGCTGCGAGATTTAAATAAAAAAGGAAAGAGCAACCCCGCGCCCGCCGGCAGCGCTGCCCCAGCTTTCCTGGGGGAGAACGCTGCGAGGGTGCCAGTGCAGCCCGAACCCAGCCAGGGCTACCAGTGTTTGCCCCCCACCGGGAGCCAAAACTCTGCCCTAGCTCCAGCCCGAGGCCCCCGGACACGGCGAGGTCAGGCGCGGGGGTAAGCCCACGGCCCGCGGCTGCCCGCGGAGGGGATGTCCGGGAGGTCCCGCTGCCCGGAGGCTGCTCCTCGGGTTAAAGGCACAGAGCTGCGTGCAGCTGCCTGCAGCTACAGCATCCATAAGTTGTCACGCGTATATCCACGGGCACCTCGGAGGCAGGAGGGGTGTGGGTTAGCCTGTGTGTCCGCACACACGCACCCGGGTATGTCTGTGCGTGTACACACACATGCAGATCTATCTGTAAGTCGATATGCTGAAGCCACTGTGTAGCTATCCCTTTTCCCTTGGATTTCGTGACAGGAGCGCAGGGAGAAAGGCCCTTCTGCTCCCTCACGGCCGTCCCTGAGAGACAGGGCTGTGATTTATGGAAAAGCGTATTGTACAGACAGAGCCAAAGGTTACCGAATATATGCCGGACCAATGCGCTGGAAAGCATCTGCAAAGGTCTGCGCGGCTCTGAGGAACCAAGTTGTTCTGTGCTCCGGAGAGCAGCAAGATGGAGAAGCAGAGGGTGCTTCCTTCTCTCCCCATCCTCCAGCAACAAAATATCCCGCTAATAGACCTATATTCTCATCTGAGCTCCCTCTGAGCCGGGCTTCGTAAAGACAGAGGTTGTACCGCTTAAATCATATGGTCCTTCCACCTCTGCAGGCAAGCTAGCAGCGACCTTTTATTTCAGCCTGTGCTTTAATTGTTTTGTTTTTTTAAATACAGCGGGAGTCCCCTTCTCTGAACATTTCTATAGACTGTCTCACTCCGTCCTGACAGCTTGATAGATCCGAACCCGACCCTGAATCTCTTCCAGGAACGAAATTGTGCAGCGAGAGAGGAAGCCAAAGCACACAGGCAGAGCGCACATCCCGCAGACCTCCCCTCCTCCTCCTCCTCCTGCTCGGACCCCTCTGCCTTGCTCAGCTCGGCTCAAGCCGAAAAATACTGATTTTTACACCGTATAAATTTGTTGTGTTTTCCTCAAGAGCTTACAGGGAGGTTAATCTCTTTTAAAACCAGGCCAGCAGCTATAAAACGAAGCAGTTAATTTCTGTGCCTCCGAGGGGCAGCGTTATAGTACCCTAACAGCAACGACACAGCTGGAACTTTTTGGGGGGGTGCTCGTAAGTAGATGCCAACGCACCTGAGGAGAAGCGCCGTCGGTGCCGGGGTGGGAGAGGAGGTGAGCGGCGGAGGGACGGCGCCGACCCACCGACCGGCCTAGGCTGCGGATGCCCTCGGCTGGAGAGTCGGGGGGTGAAACCGATGGGGATTTCGCCTGTTAAGCTCCCACTGAATCCAGCACTTGATCTGAGGAGAGGCAGGGAAATAAATCATTGGCACGGAAGAGAGGAAGGGATGAAAAAATGGCAGATGCTGCAAGAAGAGCTGTCTGTGCAGCAGCACCAGAGAGCAGGGCAGAGCTGTCTGGCGGGCTGGTCGTGACGGAAATGCAGAAGGAGATAGGCTTTGCCAGCAAGGAGAAAGGATTGTAAGAGAGCTGACTTCCTAATGAGCGCGTATAGCGTTGTAAAGGGTTTCAGCGTTTTATGCTTTGAAAGCTAAGACTATCAGTAAGGAAAAAAAAAAAAAGAACTTTAGCAAAAATGCAGCCATCAGAAACTGTTCGTTACACTCCGGTAAACATCCCCTCATGGTGAAATTGTTGGTGGGGGCGGAAGGCAGGGCAAGAAAACGTATCTTCTTTTAGCATGTGCGGCTCTCTAATTAATGAATTTGACAAACTGAAAGGTCTTCCTCTGGTTCCTGCGACTTGACTTCTTTTTTCTTTTTCATTTTTATTTTATTTTTCCTTTTCTTTTTCCTTTTCTTTTTTGTTTTATTATTTTATTTTCTTTCTTTTTTAACTCAGCCAAGGTAGTCAAAACAATAAAGTATTTGGTTCAGATATGCAGAATAACGAGGGTTAAACCCACGTTATCTAGGACTTATCTTAAAGTACACCACGAAGTACAGCCCTTTTCCTTCTCTTTATTTCGGCATTGCATATTCTGATGCTGAAATATGCATCATTTTTGACAGCTTCGGAGTTATGAAACCAAAAAAACTTGTAGGTGTCATCTGTCGGAAATAATTTTTCGTTACAGCCTGTAGATTTAATGTTATTTCTATTCATTGTTTGTGCTATTAAAATAAAATCTAAATAAAATTATTCAGTATTTTTTGCCAGATTGCCTGTGGACCGCTGCCCTCAGCTTCTCCAGTGTCATAATCTTTCAGTCTAAATATTCAAATATGCGTTTAGAGGAAGAAGACAGATTAACCTCAAAGTTTCTGTCTCACTCTGTGTCTCTCACATGGAAAAAAAAAGGCACACTTCGGGCACACACATGCAGAAGGGTTAGCTCTTCCAAAAGTAGGAGGAAAAAATCCTATTTGTCTTTGAATATTTCTATCACGGCTTGGTACTAGGGAGGGCGCATCTTGTTAATAAACTGACATATCTAAATTATTTGCAGAATGAACCCTTCTTAAAATAGGTATTGAATTAAGCTGTGCTCAAAATATCAGAGTCGAACTACCTCCTGCTTTTGAGTCACTGGTTTTAAAGTTAAATTATGATGCCCACCGTATAGGTATTTCTGCCTGAGAAAGGTGACTGGCCACCATTGTGTGTAAACCCGTGTCCCGAGGCATTTAAATTAAAAAATCGAGTGCGCACATTCAACTGCCGCTGAGAAGAGGTTTTCGATAGCCCGTGTTAGCCAGAGCAGCCTCCCGGGCTTCAGGGCTCACCCTCAGGTGATGGGTGCGGGACTGCATCCTCTACAAATGTAACCCCGTCTGGAGGGAATATTTGACTTTCAGAGATCCCCGATTAGCCTTCTAGGCAGCTTTTCTCGGGAATTTGAGACCCAGGACAGCCCCCCGAGGTGCCCGCACGCTCCAGGACTGGGGTCCCAGCGCCGCACCAAGCTGTCGGCACCCGCTGCCCCCCACTCCCGGCTTGCGGGCTCAGCCCCCCCCCCACCCGCTCCCTAGGAAGACCCCGCAGCCCTGGACAGCCTTTACTTGAGAAAGGGCTGCCCCGTCCTACAGCCTGGATGCCCTGTGGCCGATATGCTGAGATTTTCCACTAGCGCTTTACTTAATTCCGAGAGAGCCAGAATACGCAGGTCCTCTGGGATGAGCTCCCCCGAGGGGAAATATCTGGATTTTCATCACGGCACACCTGAAGCTGTCACCCCGCCCCGTGGTGCCAGTGGTCACAGCGAGCCCCGCTCTCCGTGTCCCTCAGTTCCTATAAATATCAACCTTACAGTTGAATCTGCGGCCGCGAAGGTTTGCGCGAAGCGGCGGAGGGCCGCTATCGGGGGGCGGGTTGCTGCATCCCCGTCCCGCTGCACCCCCAGCCCCGAGCTGGCCCCAGAGGCGGGTTGTGTTGGAGGTGGTTGAAACCTGGGGTGAGAAGATGGCAGTTTCTCAAACTCCCTTTGGGAGCCCGCAAAACTGGGTGGAAAAGATGTGGATGCACACGTGCATGTGTATGAAACTTGTCCGGGGCGGTATAGACACGGAAATATATAGCGCGGCAGTTATGTATTTTCTCTCCTTGGTTATACAGTTTTTCCTCACTTATCTAGTTTCAGAAATCCCCTCTGAGCTCCCGGGGTTGGAGAGACACCGTTTGCTACCAGACAGAGCGAGGGCAGCAAAGCCTCCCCTCGGAAAAGCGTCTCTCAAGCGTGATCCAGCGAAGATGCAACTAATTAACTCGCTTTTCTGTTTTCCGCTCATTTCTCTTCGGTAATGTCAGGGGCTTGTCGGGAGAGGGGGGGTTTCTCCTCGGGCCAGGCTCCGCCGGACACACCGGGGAGCTGCAGCCCCCCTCCTGCCTGCCGGGTTGCTTCAAGATTACCCCATACCTTTGAGAAATCGTGCAGAAAACCCGGCTCCCGAGGTCCCACGGGAACGAGGCAAGCAAGAAAAAATGTGTTCCTATTTTTATCTGAGTTAATAAAAGCGACACAACAGGTTTGCAAACGCGGGAGACTCGGACTGAAGGTGGAGGAGCCGCTCTCGGGAGGGAAACCCAGGTTTTTGAGTGAAAAGCTAGAGGAATAGCAAGAAAGGCAGGAGAGGTCCTGGGGAGGGCGGGGAAGCCCCTGTGCGAGCTTGGGGTGGCACCGGACCATCCTTTGTGCCCTGCGGGGGGGGGGTACGGGCCGTTTCTGTTTTACGGCAGCATCTTTTCCTCCCAAGAGGCCAAGAGCTCAGCGCAAAAACCTACACCTTTGGGGCAGACTCGCTTTCTCCAGGTGTTTAAGGTGCGGACGGGTCCCCCGAGGCACTCAGGAGTGCGGAGACAGGTAGAGAGGGCTCCTGCCCTGGCCTGGGCGGCAGCTTTGGGCAGTCTCCTGACTTCTCAGGATGCCTTTCATCGCCCACAACGACTTAATGGTTGTTTAACCGGATATTTCCGAAGAGGTGCAGGTTACCTCAGACCTTCAGTCCCCACCCTGTGTCCCCGCGGAACACCAACACAGGGAAAGGAGAAGTCGTGACTCTGCTCAACGCTGGGATTTGGGCGGGTGGAGAGAGAGGAAATCTGGAAAAAACACCTTTTCAGGGGGCTGCATTTCACTCTGGAAAGTTGGCCATTCCAGGAGGGAAAGTCGTCCCTGACGGGACACATGCCCCATGTGAGCGAAGGGTCACCCAGTGTCCGGACCACAGGTTGAACTGTCCCAGGGGTCAGTTTAACCCCTGTCTCAGCCTGGGCCGGGGGTGCTGCTCAGGATCTGGCCCCACATGCTGGGGTCACCCCCTGCATAGAAAGCTTGAGCCACCAGGACGGATGCATTTCCAGCTGACCAGAGCAAAAAACCACTCAAAACAACGTAACACTAATTTGATACTCTGTCCTGCGTATGTTCCTGCTGTATATGCTTTACTGAGAGGAGGTGGGGTTAAATGCCAGAGAGTCTGTGACCCAGAAGGGAAAACCCTTTGAAATAACAGGTTACTGTGTGGGAATGCTGGTGATTTTTTAAAATTATTTTAAGCACAGGTTGGTAGGATGTGGCTGAGAGCATCTTTCTGAATCAGCTACCCTCTCCAAGGAATTCTCACAACAGAGATAGTGGTTTTAACAACGCCTCCATCTCTTGATATTTATCATCGTGGTGTAAACTGGACCCTCATTATTTTAAGGTCTTTCCCTCACCTAAAGAAGTTATGCTGAGTGTTTTCTGTGTAAAATATTAAATGGTTGCCTTTGCAAGAGCCTTTTTGTGTGTGTGTGTGCATTGCGGGGGGTGCTTCAAATAAAAAATTCTCCAGTACAAATCCTTTGCCCCTGAAATTGTGAATCAAGAAGAACAGTATTCTTATGTTCAGATACGTGCATTTCTGAGCAGCTGAATTTTTATTTCATGTGTATAAACATCATTTGTAGATACTTCCTTCCTACTGGTTTGACATGGGGTCATATCCAGAGTCACCACTCCTCCAATCCGCTTCCCTCATTGCAAAATATAGCCTAAAAGACCACCATTATTGGGAAAAATATCAGACAACTGTCACATTACCTAACTTAGTGAAATCATAACAAAGGCTTCCATTAGAAGTGACATAACATAAGCTGGAAGGGGTTTTCAATTCCACTTACACTTCTTTCTCCCATTCCTTCACTGAAATGTCTCACATTCTTGACATGTTTTGTAGAAGCTTGATTAAAGTCAGAAAATCTGGTTTTGTACCACTCATTCATTTCCCGAGGGGATATTAAACAGAAGAGGGCAAACAGGAATGCTTATTGTCAGATCTGTGAGGAGATACATACTGCTTTCAGTTATTAGATGAATATGTAAATATGTAAAAAACCTGAAAGTACTGGTAGAGACTATTTTTTTTGTGTGTGCAACTAAGGGAAAGGGCTAAAGGAAATATTGTATTTGGAATTGCAGAGGAGGAGCCATGAACAAAAAACTGAACATGCATCATCCTTCCATCATTTTAAATGCTATTTATAACATGTGGCTTGGAAGAAGCATTTATTTTGTTAAAAAAAAGACAATATGTCCAACTCCTCTGTGTATATTTATATCTAGCAATGGACTAGTAAGTATAGTCAATATGTTTGTGATGCATTTTATTAGGGGGGCAAAGGGGGAAGAGATCAGCAAGAGCTGACAGATAATTTCATCTCACAAATATGACAAAGTATAATTTTACCTGCAGGTTGTTGGCTGTGATTTTTTCATCCTATATCTGGATGTCCCTCAGAGCAGCAGCCAGGTCCAAGGCTGAGCAGGAGACATTGGCACACACAGCAGCACTGCACATCTGTTTCATGAAATCTTCGTTTGCCTGTTTTGACAGAAACACACAGAGAGGACATGACAAATAATGCAATCCTCCACACAGCTCCTGGAAAAGAAAGAATGCAAAGCAACATAAAGGGGAAAAAACTCTGCCGTGTCTTGCCCCCTGCCATGCCCCTGTCCGAGAAGCACCTTCCAGCTGGGCCTCCAGGGAGACAGAGCCACAGAGACATCCACATCCTCCAGGACACACAGGAAAGCGCACACGGCCATCAATCCCCATTGTGCTGTGCAACGTGGCCCCATGGCTCCACACCAATTGCAGGACTCCTGCCTGGGAATGGGCATCCCCAGTACGCCCCAGTTGAGAGAAGCCCTTGCCCCTTTACGCAGGGGATGCTGCAGGGCTGGGAATGACCCCTTGAAGTGCTAGGAGCCCCTTGGGTACCATGATGCAGGGAGGCTCTCCAGCATGGCAGGATGCCCATTTGTAGGGCATTGGGAAGGTGGTTGAGCAGGACAATGTGCGTCCCAGGGGGTCTTTGCTTCCATCTGTCTCTAGGTCTGCAGGGCAGGGAGGGTTTGCTCCTCCACAGCTCTAGTACTGGTGTGGTTTGCTGCAGGGCTGTGAAATGGGGTCATGAAATATGAGGTCTGTCCCGCTGGGAAAAGGACAGCCTGGCAAGACCCTGTGATGCCAAGTGCTCCTGTTCCAGCAGTGTCAGACAGCCCCTGCAGTGCCAGGTGCAGGGCAAGCAGAGCTGTCCCCTGTGCCCAGTGTGCAGTGGAGCACTGGCATTTATCATAGCTGTGGTAAGTCTCTTGCCCAGTCCCTACTAATTACCTCCTGCCACACTGCAGCATGCAGAAGCCCACATCACCAACATCAGTAAACAAAACACAGGTACCAAAGCAGAGCAAAAGGCAAGGAGGCAGGTAGAGAAGGGTGATAAAACACAGAGATGCCTGGCTGATGTAATGAGCAGCAGCATGAGGTCTGATGCTATTTTGTTTGCTCTAGTATGTTCAGCCAGGCAGTGATAGGCTTCTCTATTGTAAAGCAGCTTTTCTCTCTGCTGGCTCCTGGATGCTGTGTTAAGCTGGGTGTGACACAGTTGTGGGTGGATGTGATCCAAAGGCACATCCTGGCAATTTGGTTCCCCCCTTTGTAGCTATGACATTGAAATAGAGGAATAAGGACTTTCTCCTTTGAGTTTTCACATGTTCAGCAAGTTCTGCAAGGTGTGAATGGCTTTTTGGTGTCAGGTCAGAGAGCTTTCATAGAAATCACACAGAACTCAACCTGTGGTCTCTATCATGTCTCCTTGCACTGAGAAGGGAGAAATAAAGGAAACACAGCCGGGGTATGCAAATTCTTTCTTCCTTACCTCACCACTCACCCTCACATTCCTAGTTATAAACAGGGTCTCAAACCTAGACTCTCTCTGACATGTCAAGAAACGTGTCTTATTCTGTCACTAAAGCCATTTAGAAACACCACTGGCTCCATCTTATCCCTCTCTGCTTCATAGTTCCTCTGGCATCTCCAGCATCTTAGCCATACCACCAGCAACAAATCACTACAGAGTTGTGTGGGACTGGGTCTGAAATGCCTTTCAGGGGTACTTGGTCAGTCCAAGGACAGCCATTGGGTGCTTCTCACTGCTCCTGCCACCCAGAAAGTCTTGGTTTACTGCTTCTAGTTCCCAGCCCCTACCAGTTTCAAGGCAAAGACCAAGCAAAGACCACTTGTATGCTGCAGGGACAGACAGAGACATTCACAGAACATCTCTGTCATGACAGAATCAAGACAGCATTCAGGTTCCTCTACACAAACACACGTATATGTATATGTATATGTATATGTATATGTATATGTATATATATGTATGTGTATACACACCCACATACCTCTAAGCTCATCTTTGCTTAACACAATGTTGAATATATACATATATGTATATAATAATATCCCAAAAGATACCTAGAACTGCATTTATTATATTCTCAGTGATTTGCTTATTGACTGTGCAGAAAGTTCCTATGTTAAGTTTTGCTGAATGGAGTAATTTCCTTGCTTATTGGTGACAGTGCTGCCAGCTGCCTTGTTGACTTGTGGCTCTGCAGACAGCCTCTCAGTTCAGGCTGATGAAGCTGATGGAGATGAAGCTGAGTGGTGGACAGAGATTGAGAGACTTTGTCAGACCTTGCAAAATATGTGCTCGCAGGTGTTGACAACCATTAGCACCAAGCACAACTTTCCCAGGAGGATAAACCATGAGCTACTTCACCTTGCTGTGGATATGTCCTGTGGGAGTGCTTCTTGCTGCCACTGTGATGGGTGACAGAAATTCTGCTAACCTCTGTGGGTGCAGGGATGGGTCTGAACACCAGCCTGGGTTCCTGGTGGAATGAGGAACTCATGGGGACTGCAGCTTTCCCATGGTCCCTGCCAGCTGCTGTCTGTCTGTCTTGTACCCAGGCATCCTTCCCCTTCCTGCCCACATTCAGCCCTGACAACTGGGCTTGCAGAAGGAATGAGTACACACACTCATCTGGGCATAAGAGCACACATGTATGTCTCTACAACGGATGGGGAAGGAAATAACCCCCTGATCTAGGTTCTGCCACAGTAGGGTCCCCATCAGAGGTAACCAAGCCAGACTGTTGATTTTGCAGTGGAAGAAGTGGACATGGGCAATGAACTGGGGACTGACTTAATCCATTAATTTTATATATGGTGTGTGTGGAGGACAGGGGAAAGAAAGAGATGAATGTAACTTCCGGCACTGAAGTGAACATGGGCAGAGCTTGCCTCCAAGACCCCAAGCGTTTCACCTTTTTATACATTATTGGTTAATTAACAAATCAGGAAACCATCCTGAAAAGCTGAGGCAACAAAGTGCAAAACCTAATGATTTAGACAGCAGCTTTAATGCAACGTGCTTGGGTGAAACATTAAATCTCATGAAACAAAAAGGTCCCTTTTACTGCATCTGTACTGGAACACTATACACCAGCTCCATGTGCCAGGGTCCCAAGGGCACCCACAGGCCCTGACCCTCAGGGCTCCCCCAACCCTGTCCATGGCCCAGGACCCCACCTCAGCCCCCCAGGGCTGCCAGGCACTGCTACGTGCTGCCAAATGGCCTTAAGGAGTCCCCTCCCCAAATCTGGAGTGGGCTTGTAGCCAGTGTGCAATAGGAGTATGGTCACTTGGCTTCTAACGGGATCACTCCCGGCAGCCTTGCTCTGGGTCTCTCGACGGCAGCTGTGCACTCCCAGCCCTGCCAAACGCCAGGCAGGCTTGCTCACCTTGGAGGTGACAGCCAGTATTCAGGTAGACTCCTTCAGCTTCTTAAAATCTGCCTTTTTTAAACTGATCTTGCTGCAAAACTCACGCGTACTTCCCCTAGTGACAGTGCTGCTTGAAGAAATGAGAGCACCTTTCCTCCCGACCCCCACGCTCTCCTGAGGGCAGTGCTGCATCCCCGCGGCTGTGCACGGCTCCTGCCTGGATGCGCGCTGCACAGCAGCACCTGGATTACCACCTCGCAGAACCCCCTCAGAAGTTGAGAACTGTGAGCATTTTGTGTGCCACCATAGGAAAGAGCATGAAAAGAAAACCACAAAGGATTTAGGTCCTGGTTCTTCCTGCTAAACTTAAAAAAAAAAAAGAAAAAAAAAAAAAGAAAAACTACCTCCAGATGCTCTCTCCAATTAGGAAAATTCCACTATGGAGCAAGCAGAGCCCTGAAACCTTGGGAACTGGTAGAGTAAAGGGAAATGTAGGTGAGGTGGAGACAGCTGCAAGACAAATCAGTGGTCTTACTGGGACCACTAGTTGGGACCTTACTGGGAGCAGACTGGTACCGCATTTAGACAG
>VZTO01028132.1:87509-115339 GCA_013400615.1 Syrrhaptes paradoxus | reverse complement strand
CTCCTTAACCCAGTCTTCATCTACCAGAGCAAACTCCTCCTTTGTCCTGACTTTCTCCGGGGCTACAGGGGTACGGGGCTCCTCAGGACAGCCTCCGGCGGTATAGACAGAGACAAAGAAGGCATTCAGTAACTCTGCCTTCTCTGTATCCTCTGTCACCAGAGCACCCACCTCATTCATCAGTGGGCCTACATTGCCTCTGGTGTTAGCCTTGTCTGCAGGTGGTGAAGATGGGGGCTGTGCCCTTCTCTGTGTCCCTGTGTCACCAGGGCCCCACAAGCCTGCACTGCACAGTCTCCTGTGATAAAGAGCAAGAGCCGGTTCCTTAGTCACCTGTCTAACTCAACATCTGCAGCTGGACAATACAAAACTGACACTGGCCACACACAGACTGGTTTTGCCTTTTTGGGAGGGTTTGGGGCCATTAGATGGGAATGTATGAGATGTTGAGTTTATTTTAGGCAATCTGAAGCTGGAAGTCTGGTCCCTTGTGTCACTTAACAAGGAGCAGTTCTCACAGACTCCCAGATGGAACAGCCTTCACGGAACATTTCAATTCATCTTCTTATAATGAATTTGGATAATTCTGTTAAACTAAAATTGCAGACAGCCCAAGGACATACACTAGACCTGAAAATAATTTGCAAGAGTCTGACTTAACCATTTTATTTCTGCTTGGGCCAGCTCAAGGCAAGGAAAACATGCACATGACAAAGACAGAAAGACAGCTTCTGAGGAAGACACACATAACCAAACCACCTGAAACCCAAACTCAATGCTACCCCTTCAAATGAGTGTTCCTCTTTTTATGATACAGCAAAAGGCAAATAAAAAGTAAGCCACCAGCAGCCTCAGCCATACTTTGAGGCATAACAGGCAGGGTGGTTCAGCTTTAATTTACTGTTGCTCTTGAACCTACAGCAGGAATAGCACCATGGGAATAAACAAATTACTCTCCCAACCCAATTTAAAACAGTTTTGGCTGATTCAGACAGTCTGGAGAGTAATACTGAACGCATAATAGCAGCCATGTAGTTCTAAAAATGCCCAAGATACACGCTTAACTACGGAGCAGTGGGGGGCAGAACACAATAGCACTAGTTCTCTGATTAATGCATGAGACCAGACAGGCTTGTATATACAAATGTAATGCCTTATGTCTCTGAGGAACATATTTGGTCTCCTAAGCAGAGCATGGCATAGGGGGCCCATGTGCAATTAGGCTTATGCACAGAGCTCCCCTGCTCTTTCAGGAGCCACAGTGTTCCACGATGTTTAGCCTCCCAAATGGTCTATATTCTTTGTTTCGAGATATGCCAATTAGTTGCTTTGAAATATACATTTCAGCGATACAGCCTAGCTCAGCATATTTAACTGACCTTTCCCCACCACAGTGTATTGTTACACCAAATGGTCAGCCCCACATTTGACTTGCGATGATGAACTTTCCTTTCAGAGGAAGACTGTTGAAGGGCACCATGCCTACAGCAGATCACTCTCACATTCAGCTGCAAAATACCCCCAATGGACAACAATTCCCCATGTATGGTTGTTTTTTGCACCCCCCTAGTAACCCAGTTCTTAATTCAGTCACTAGGGGGCTGCAGTCATTCTTTATAATGCCAGTTGTTACTGGTTTTTAATCTGCATGTGGTGGAGACTGAGAACCTTCACTCTGGCAGTTGCATCCTGTATCAGCCACTCCATGCCCTCCTGGGACAGATGTCAGGTTCAGGAGCATTTAGTGCCCCATTCATCCCATTTACTCTTTCAAAAGATTGGCTTTCTTCCAACCCTTTTCAATTTTTCCACTGCTCCATTTTTTATTTTTCATTATGTCAACATTAATGCTTCAGAGAGCTCTTTGGCCAATTCCTGGAAGTTACCCAATCCTGCAGGTTTTAAAATGTTTAAGCTTAATGTCTGCCATTTAATATCCTCCCTAGTCACTTGCTAATTGAATAGAAGGCAATCATCATTGTATTCTTATACATTTCACACATCCATCAAAGACTAAAATGCCTCTTCCACAGAAAAGCTGTTTCAGATCCCTTCTCTCCATTGGTGGTCCTCCTCATCACAGCTGGGTGCCCGAGGCAGCACAAAGGCAGGGCTGATGCCATGCCACACTGCCAGCTTTAAATCCCATAGGAGAGGAGCCCTTAAGCTCCAAACTGACTTGTTCACTTTTTTTTTTTTTTTTGCACTATTTCTTGCACCCCATTATCTTGCCACAGGCTCTCCTTGTTATCCAAGGAGGGATGCATGCATCCCTCCACACAGCTGCAAGGGAAGCAACCCTGCTTTTGCCGTTACCACCCGAGAGCAAGCCAATGCCCTCACAGACTCTCTCCCTTGGTTGGGATTTTTACAGTTACCTTGCTGTCTCTCCCAGAAGCCCACTCATGGATCCAGGAAGCATTGCACTAAGCACTGGATTAAGAGGGGAGTGTGGTCCCTGCCCCAAAAGAGAGCAGCAGATCACAGCTGGCTCTAACTGAGCAGCCTTGTCGACCTGGTCCCCTGTAGCCAAGAGGAGCAGCCCCAGGGAACTCATCAAGTCTCACCTTGCTGCAGGTACCTCCATCAGCCTGGTCAAAAGTGGCCTGAGGACAGCAAGGGACAATGCCAGGAGACTGCCAGGAAGCAGCAGGTCAAGATCACACAGCACACAGAATAGTGGTCTCCATAAACCCACAGCCTGAAGCAGCATTTGATACTTTTTCCTCCTTTCTTGCATGTCTGCAGTCTCTACTTCCCCCAAAATGCCAATTCCCCCAAAAAAATTTTTTTTCAAAAAGATTAACTTAGATCAGACACAGGCCAAGCCCTCAAATGCACCCTGGCTTCTGTCACCAAGGTGTAGACACACTTTGAAAAGCAGTGTCAAAAACAAGGGGATTTCTAGTTGAAGCTGATTCCCCAAAGCTACAAAGATTCTGACTCTCCAAAGCCATAAAGAAACACCGCTGCTCTCAGACAATAAGAAACAATTATCTCTAGCTTCAGACAGTAGTTTTAATCTGTGGATCTAAATGGCCTTTACAAAGGAGATAAGCATTATCATTATTCCTGTTTTACAGAGGGACAAACTACAGTACAGAGAGGCCAAGCAGTCACTCATTTGGCCAGTAATGGAGATAGTAATCTGATTTCCAGTCAGATGTTCTGGCTGCTAACCTACCTACAGAAGTAACACTCATTTACAGAAACATGCTTCCTGGTTGACAGTTCATGACCACATGCGTGGGTAACCAACAAACAGAGGAAGTCACTAACTGTTTTAAAAATGCAGTCCATTTTTGTCTTTCTGTGCAAAGATCTATGAGATCTGTATTCCTGCACTCAGGCAACCTAACGGAGAGTACTCAAACAACCACCAAAGACCCCACAGAGATCTATGGATTTTCCAATACTGTCTGACTATCCATTTAACTCAGCTTACTTATGAAAGTGAGATAAACTTTTTACTGTTAGTTACACTAACCTCAGGCCTGCTGAGACACATTTTAAAACCTGTTTGTAGCAGAAAAATCCTAAAGCTGGGCCTGATAAGAGAATGGCAGCATATTGCTAACCCACAGTATGAGGAGCTGACGGTGGTAAAATGCATTCACTTCCACGGAGCAGCCTGAAGATTGCAGGTTGTCCTGACAAAAAAGCTGCTTAGGAAACTGGTGCTTTCTGCTGACACTCCTGTTGGCAGGATGTCCATCAGGGTCACTATTCTTGCTCTCACAAAGCAGATGGAGTACTCCAGCTCTGCATGCCAGGTATCTCTCCAGTCCCTGGGGATGGTAGTAGTGATCGTACCCAACCCTCCAGGCATGAAAACTGTCAGTGACTTGAGCTGAAATTGGTCTTCTCGTACCCAAAACATGGATTAAGGAAACCTTATATTTCTACACTGAGCCCAGACTTTGCTAGAAAACACCCAAAATGAAGTAACAGGGGAAATAAAAGATTCCTCCAAATGCCTGAAACATTCAAGCAGGACACTGAAGTACAAATATTTAAGGTATGGAACACATAGCTTTGAGAGCAAATTTTCCCTTTCGTACTTTGATGCAAATTGAAAACGATGTTCTTGATACCAGTTCATGCTTCAGAGCTGTAACTTGAAGCAAAGTTAGTGGACTATTAAGAATTATACATCAGACTTTATAAACACACTTTTTTTTGGCTCAAGCTGTCTGAATGGGCCATATCCTTTCCCCTGTGGCACAGATGCACAACTCTGGACTCCAGCAGAGATCTACCGCAGGAGATACACCACATGTGCACGCTTTATGATTACCTAATCCTATGAAAACTGGGAAACTGGCACCTACAGAAAAGTAAGAGTTTTCCCAAGTGCATTTCAATTGAGGTTTGTTTACCAAATGGCTGTAACTGCAGGAATAACCTAATGTTTTATTTAATAATTTACATAACAAATGAAATCATTCTCTGCAAACCATAAATTTGCTAAGGCAAGACTGTGGACTAGATTCAGCAAAGACATGCATGAATTTAAGTGCTGCAATGATTTTCAAACACTCTATCCTTGGAAAAGGATCAACAGTTTTATGTTATATCCTGCAGCTCCTGATACAGTGTGCTAGAAGACCTTGGTGCCTCAGACTAGCAAATCAAAACACTCAAATCACTGAGCCACAAAAAGTAAACACTGAGCACCGAAAACACGTGAAATGTCATCCCACTCCAGAGGCTACATCTGGGTCAGGGCTGCCAGAATCCACCATCCCAAATATTCTTCTGAAAAACAGTTCAACCTAGTGCCTCTTGGCGCAATATTGAGATTTACAGTACAGAAAGAAATGCAAGAGCTAAACCTAGGAACAAAACCTAGGAGACTAAAATCCTGGGCTCTCAACCTTGCTCCAGAGGATGTCTCCATGTATGATATAAAAGATGTTAACCACAAGACCAAGATATGGAGCTGCCTAGTTCCCTTACCAGGAGGCTACTGTGAATTCACAGAATCACAGAATCACAGAATGTTAGGGATTGGAAGGGACCTTGAAAGATCATCTAGTCCAATCCCCCAATTCCCTCCTTCTCATTCTTGTTCTGGTTTAGATATTGATATCAAAGGACTCTTGGTAGAGAAAATCACTTTGTCATCCCAGCCAGGGTCAAATCATTGCAAGAGCAAAAACTGGGGCAAAGAGGCAGGGAAAGCCACTGCTGGTAGAGGAACTACAGCCCTGTGGCTGACCTGGACACACTCTGGGGAAGGACTGCAGCCTGCTCTTGACTCTGAGACTGAAGACTGTTCTCCAGGTGTATGCAACTGCTCCTGTGCAGACAGCAGGGATGCCTCAGAGAGGCAGGTAGGTAGCTCTGTCTGCTCACACATCCCATGAAAGGCCAGGATGTCAGCTGAATGCAGAACTGCAGTCAAAGAAATGAATTTCAGAGAAGCAGAGCATTCAGTATTTACAAATAACACAGGATTAGCCACATATGTTTGCTTCAGAACACGAAAAGGATGTGGTCTGACAGCAAGAAAGAGGAGAAATCAGATTTTACAAACAGGCCTTGCGTTTTACACAGCAGTGAGCAGCCCAGTCATGGGACTTGCCATATTTAATAGGTAAAATTAAAGAGACCTGTTCAGTGAGACTTTGTACAGCAGCGCTCTCAACTAATTATGCAGGGGTGCTGGCAGCCAGAAAGATGTGTTTTAACTTGTACTTTGGCCTCTCTCACATGGCACATTTGTGTACTTTTGTCTTGACAAGCTCTTCTGCTTTACTGTCTTGGAGTCAAACCAATGTGTGGTGCAAGCAGGTTCAATTCCAGAACAGCCATTGCAGCAATGGATTTGGCATCCAGCACTTGAAATTGTTCCTTTCTCAGGTCTGATCTTGCACAGCCCTGAGCACTGACTTCTCAGTGATTGTAATGCGAGCTGAAAATCCTGTCTTTTTTAGGATTGGACTTGAAATAATTAAGATGCTCTAGAAACCACCAACCTGACCTGATGAGTAGGCTTCCTCCTCCTGATTCCAGGCTTGGATATTAACTTTTTGCTGATGATCAGATTATTGACTACGTTAGTAAGGCTTTCCACAGTCCTCAGTATACAAAAAAAAACAGTTATGCTCTTGGAAGACATAATTAAAGGTTGCCACAGCTGTTATAAAACTAAGTCTTTGCATTTTAGACACAAATGAAATAAGTATATAATAATATGTTTTATTATTGGACAGGTTAGAGAAAAGGTTTCATTATAGGAAAGGGTTCCTATAATAATGCAATACGGAGTGCAATCAACTTCTGGCAGTGCTTGCATCCATCTGTTAGTCTAAAATGTTTGAAATGTGTGGAGATGCTTATAGAATAAAATGTTCTTATAAGATGGTAGTCATGTCAAGCTGTCTTTCCAATGCATTTGCTGACTTCATTTCTGCCAACTACATGGAAGTGGTGGTATAATAATGTACCAGTATGCTTACAGTATGCTAAGTACATTTTGAGTTCATGTGGATAACTGCTTTCCTGAGAAGAGATCTGACACCTCACACCAAGCCAAGAAAGCAGCAGGTATGCTGCTAAGTGCTTAGTTTTGGTGGAAAGACAATTTAATGGATAGTAATAAAAATATTAAATGTTTACTTTTTTGTGCTGTGTAACTTTCATGGTTTTCATGCAATTGTTTGATAATGAGAACAAATAGTTAGCTGGCAAATACTTTTCTCCCTAGTTGTCCAACAGTCTACAAATTACTGGGGATAAATAGTACACGAATACAAGGTGCAATTGATGCCAATGAGACAGCACTATAGGTACCAACAGCAACCGGGAGTGGGAAAAAGTGGTTGGGGTTCTTTTTTGATCCATAACAGGGATCTGGATAAATTAAAGTGAGATTAGCTGCAGGTTAATATACCACAAAAAAAAAAAAAAAACACCACCACCAACAACAACAACAAAAACAAAAAAAATACCCACAAAAGCCTGAACCCCAACAAATCTTCAAAACAAACAGGAAAGAGGATCTCTTTGCATTACTCTCATGATACTAAAAGCTTGGAAGGCTGCCATTAAAGAAGCAGCAGGGAATTTCTGGGGAGTGTGCAACTGGCACAATGACTCTGTGCTACCTGCCTCTCTGGACTTTCTTGTACTAGGGAGCACATTAGAATAGGGGAAGAGACGAGAGGAGATATTTCCAGATTCCCAGCTGCTTTGCACTACAAGCAATTGGCTGTGAGAAACAGGTATTTCGAAGCACTGAAAGGAAGCATCTGCATGTGACATTTCAAGGCATCCCTTCAGGTGATTCCTAAACCAGAGAGTCCTTTGCAAACTGGAATCTCCCAAACTGGGAAGAGCCCCAGGTGGTGAGTACTGAAGTGGTTCTGTGGACTTCCCTGCAGTTACAGTTCAGACCTGCACAGACACCATGCCGTTAAAGCTCACAGCAGTGCAGTGGCTAAAGCCCACTGCTCACTTCTCTTATTACTCATATATGTAAATGTCAAGAGCATGAGAGGGTCAGAACAACCAGGACATTGCTCTGCCCTGCACGTGAGAGGCCATCCACCCCAGGGACATAAAAAAGATGAAGTTAAGTGTGTTCAGACACCCGAGGTCCCAGTGAGGGGGGAGGAAATCCTGGTGAAAGCCCCAGGACCTGTAAAGCAGTACAGGAAGGAAGACAGCCCATACGCCCACTGCCTGCATCCTGGGCAGGTGATGGATGAGGGTGATGGACTGCTCTCCCAGGCCCCTGCAGCCGCACCAGGTGTAAGATGCTGAGCCAGATCATCAAGTCCCAACGTGCTGCCACGGCAGCGCTGCCCATCAGCCTTCCCATATTGTGCCATGCAGGTGCAGGCGTGCCACACCAAGCCTGCCAGCCATGGAAAGCCCCGCTGCCACGGACCGTAAATCAGCACAGCACCAGGGAAGGAACCACCGCCCCACTGCCCACCTCACCTGGCTGCACAGGGGGCCAGGTCCAGCTGATGGCAATGACCACCCCTGCATTGACTTCAGCACAGCCACCCCCACCCCTGAGGGACTGCCGGGACAGAGGGAGCTGGAAAAACCACCACAGAAAATCTGTCTAAAGGTTGTGTGAGCCTTGGGTCATTGGCATGCTGTCCCTGCAGGGTGAAGAGCAGGTTTTCTGTGATGTTTAACCGAGCTGTAGGCACTGTGTAGGACTTTCAAAGTCATAATGATGGACCATTACTTAAATCTGGATGTTGATGTGTGGGACAAACATTGCGTGTGAACACAATCACACCCTTTTCCCAGCAGCAAAACACCCAAATATGTACTGTGCTCATATATAGATATATATGTCACTGTATGCCTAATAAATGTATTGAAAACACCTTGGAACATATGAAATTTCTTATTTTTTTCTGCATGATAAGCCTATAATGAGTGACAATTCAGCAATGAAATCAAGTAAAAGCTCGCCTTTTTACTTTGTCAGTTACGAAATGAGGACACAAAACAGGAACAGCCAGCAGGTATACTTCCAGCTCTGAATCCCACTTCTTGCTAGCAGACTGTGTTATTAATCACTGTTATCAACACAGACAATCACAGGAGGGACAGCACAAGGTAGGGCTGCTCTCCTCATGCCACTCAGCCTCCTCTGGGATGCTCTGCAGGCAGGCATATGTTCCCTTTCGAAAACCAACCACTCGTGACAGAGTGGGAGTGTGATGAGATAGATGTTCTTATCACTGTAATTAGCAGCTTCAAGAAAGGCAGATCTGTATCAGGCCTAGCTAAAACATTTTATCCTGACAGACGCCCCCTTGGCAGGAACGGTGGTCCTTGAAGTCACTTGGAAGCCTGGGGACCGGCTGGGGCTCCTGCTCTGGCCCCTTTGCTCTTGGCGGCTCCGTCCCCGGCTGCGCCCGTCCATTATTTGTCTCCAGAAATTTTCGACACCTTCTGTGGCCACTCGGACAAAGGTGCAGGGGGTGTCCCCTCGTTCCCCCGAACGCCCCCCTCCCCGCAGCGGCTCCTCCAGGTCCAGCCGGGGTCGGGGCATCCCCACGGCCAGGATGCGGCTCCGCACCCTCCTTTGCCAGAACCACGACGAAGACTGTCCTTCAAGGAGCAAAATTCACCTTTAGGGTGAATGCCTCCTGGGAGGTGATCTGCCTGGCGTCCGCCACTGAGATTTTACAAAATATTTTTATGCTCCTGGCCCTCACACTCCTCTCCTCTCCACAGCCTGTCCTCTGCCACCAGCCGTCTTTTCACCTCGTGTTTCTGTTTCTCGCCGCCACTTCCCATCTCGGGGGTCTTGCCGGCTTAGCTGGGCTGAGCTGAAGCCCTGACCCAAAAGCGGGGCGGAAGCAGGGAAAGGGGAAGGAGGAGTGAGGGGACGCGGTTTGCGATGGTGTAGGGAAGGAGGGGTCAGGGGGCCACCAGACGCACGAGGGAGGGCTGCCCCAAGCGGGTACCGAGCAAAACTGCACGTCCCCACCGTCGATGCCCCGAGACCACCCTGGGTTCTCGCACCCCCTCCTCCAGAGTCCCTGTGCCTGCCCCCCTTCCAGTTCTGGCCCTTTACCCGCAGCAGCAGCAGCAGCTGCACAGGTCTCACCCGAAACATCGCTGTCAAGTGATTTTCTGAGGCCGTGCCTCCTTCCCGGAGGCCGTGGCCCCTTTTAGGGTGATTATGCAGCTCTGCAGCGAAGGCTGCTGAACTTTTCACCTCCTTGGTCACTCGTACAGATCACGGCACCGCTGCACTTTTGCATATTGCACAACCCGGCATCTCACCAAGGGGCTTGCTGCCAGCGTCAAGGAAAATAAAAAGAGAAATCAATATTCTAAAGGTTAAAACAGTCCTCAAAGGCCAGACGCTCCGCAGCTGTAAATCAATGCAGCAGCATTCACTACAGGAAAGCTTACGTTGGTTCAGGATCTGGCCCGAAAACAATTCAAATCATAGAATCGCAGCAACGAGATGGAAAAGAGTGATTAGATCATCTCCTCCGTCCCTTGGGGCTGGGTCGTTAGGCTATACTGAGTGCTTTGTGCTGTGGTCAGGAAAGCTGTAGCTGGGTCAGGCTCTGCTAAGGCTTTCTACTTCTGTTTTCCTAGTGCTTCTGTTCTTTGACGAATGTATTTTTAGTGAATGCTTGGGATATTGAAAGAACTGAAACCCAAATCCTCTATATACTGAATTCAAGCAGAGCTAGCCTAGAAGGAAACAGCTGCAATGCCTCATTTCCCATTGCCTCCTCTCTGCTGACATGCTTAGGACCTTCACCCCAAACCAGGGAGAGCATCCTCTCCATGGGAAGCAGTTATTAGAAGAGTAGCCAAAATCGTTCATAAATTACTGTTGTAAAAATTGTTTGCTTTACATGTTAGGGGTCCAAGTGTGCTTCGATATGCTTTGGTTCCCTGCATGTTTTATGATAAAGATGAAAGACATGCCATATGCTCCAAGAAAAAGACCAGAACTTCCCGGTAAGTTCACACTATCAATTCCTGCAGCTAAAGCCTTGCCTCTTTTTTCAGCATGGACTCCAAATTATGCTGTCTGATGCCATCTGGTGAATCCACAGGGGATGAGTAAACAATACCAAACTGATTTCTCTGCCTACCAAAGGAACTTGGCTTGCATTCACATTCCCTTGGAGGTAAATCATTATTATTCTGATTGCTAACTCAGATTCCACTAAGAGCAGAAGCAAAGGAAGGGAAGTGATAAAGGGACCTCCTTTTGCAGCATGGATGCAGATCGCAGAGACAAGGTGCAATAATAAAAGTGACATGATAGGGGCTGCTCTTTTGATGTGCTGGTGAATCACAAACCTTGATTTAAGCAAACAGGTCTGCATCTGCTCCACTGATAAGCAAAGGGAGAAAACTGTGGGTGAAAAATCTACTGATTTTTAATAAGAGTAGGCAGTCTGAGGTACATTTAGTTCTCAGTTAAACTGTCACACAGTAAAGAAAAAATAAAACAGACAAACTTGAAAATTAGGTGCACTAGATCTAGAAATTTATAAAATTGGGGGGGCTTCATTTAATACATACCATATATTCAAATTATTTTATTTTGTATTTAAATCTCTGTGAACATATATTTCTCAGTCTACCAGAACTATGCAATAATTTTATATGGAGAGAGAGAGTGTGTGAGTTGTGGCCCTGCAGAGACCTAACAGTGGCATAGACAGGCATGTCCATAGATGTCCCATCATGTAATTGTGCAGCCATAGAGTCTTCCAAAGGTAACACAGAGCACAGGTACTGGGCCACAGTCATGCAGGAGATAATGGAGTTGGAAGGATGGACAGAAATTAGTTCTTTATATCGTACAGTTTTTCAGGTGAGGTCACATCCGATTTTTATTTGCTCCATGGTCTAAGCCATTAGGGCCATGCTCAGGCATGAGGTTCTCTACCAGTGCGTGCTGCAGACTTCTGAGCAGTTTGGCACATCACTTGGTTCGTGCTCCTTGCTTCCTGTCCATACTAATTGCATCTCCCTGACAGACACACCAATGCTGGCAAGTCTGAGAGCAGTAGCTCCAGCATGCCCCACCCCTGACCAGCTGCATCTCCCTGGCACATCCCAGACAGACCAGAAACGTGGAGGTGCAGAAGGGCTCTGCACACATGACAAATCCTATGTAGGATACAGACCAACAGTTGCACACCACTATCCTTGCTCTCTGTGTGTGCAAGGGCACTTCTTCAGGATGGCTGCCCAAAGCAGCAGATGACTGCTGCTTAGCTCAGTAGCCTGTTGTCAGAAGAAGGGTTGTCAGGCATGTCCTACTTAGGGGATGAAAAATGCACCGTCTGTGGACACAGGGACTATATGAATCATTATGACACATGTAGAAGGAAACAAAAATAATGTTGCTTAAACTTGTTGCCATGTCATTGGGAAAAAGCGGGGGAAAAAAATAAAACGGTCACAATGCCCTTGTAGGGACCATGCAAGCATTTACTTTGGGAGAAATGACTACTGGCATCATCCTGGCAAGTTGTGGAGCGAGTAAACTGTCGGGAAAAGGGTATTTCCTCAGTAAATGGAAATAAAGCATTCAGACTGTGGGACTTTTTCAGCTAAGCCAGTGGATAACAGTAATAACATGGATGTGGAAAAAAAAAAAAAAAGAGCATTTGGAGGCAGGAATTAAGATTATCCCTTGCAGGACAGCAGGGTTGATGTCGGGGGGGACCAAAGAAGGTGGATATGATAAAGCACCCAGGCAGCAGATACCAGGGAAAGAAAAAGCACCCCTGATCCTTCCTTCAGCACTCTCCTGTATCTCAGGTAGTGGCAGAGAGGGACTCGGTGAAGACAGGCCAGGCATCTGGGCTACCACTTTGGAGTGGGATGGAGGAGAGGGGCTGGGATCAGGGTCCCTGCCCTCTGCCACCCCATAGTGAGCTGCTGCAGACAGGGATTTGTCAGCCTGTGAAGAGAGAGGGGAGTTTTTCTGTTTCACTCTGTTTTTTGATTTTTTTTTAAACACCAACAGTATGCCCCAGTGATTATACTCATGTTTGCACTTATTAGCAGCAGTTTAATGCAGTATCTTTGCAGTGATACTTGTGGATTTGTAACTCATCATTACAGCAGAAGCTTCCTTAGCCGTAGGGTGTTTGGTTTGCGCAATTCAGTTTAGGAAATCTCCCTGGATTTTCCCAGGTTTTTTATGTATTTAGTTTTTTTGGCGGTTGTGCTCAAGCACTTCAAACCCCTCTTTGCTTTTGATACGTTTTCATGGCTCTGCTCCACGGCACTCAAAGGCCAGCTGGGAAACAAAAGGAACCTCTGAGATCAAAAAGCTTTCAGCTAACATACCAGCTAACACGTGACTCAGCCCTGCAACAGACTTACTATGAGCAAAAATCTGTTTCTGAAATTTTTTAAGGAAAATGAAGTGGTTAAGGATGTCGCTTATATTTGCTTTTTTTTTTTTCCCACGTGTTGACAGCATTATTTTCATAAGGGCTCCACCAATTAGGAGAACACGTTAGCTAGGCATGATTATTAACTCTAGGCTCTGGACATCACCACGACCAACCGGCTAACACCTTCCCAAGCACAGCTATCGTTGTTTATACTTGTGGATTCACGTCTTATTATCTGCTAGTACATATTTTACGCTTTAATTATTTTTTGTTAAAACATCTAATTGAGTTCATACGTTTTCTAACACAATGCTTCCCTACCCCTCCTCCCCAGTATGACAGTTATATATTTAGTAAGGGTTTTCAGTTAATTTTTCCAAGGTTCATGCTTCTGCCAAGGCTGTATCGGTGCGGTCTATCTGGCTGCACAACAAAGCCAGGCAGCGGGCTAGACTGTAAAAATAAATTACAGGCAGGCATGGCTCAAATATAGAAATGGCTTCCCCCTCTCTCGTGTTCCCCCCGGCCGCGGGCTCCGGCCGCCGGCGGTGGAGAGGGGGGAGGGTACGGCGGGCCGGGGGCTGGCGGCAGCGGGTAGGACAGGCAGCAGGGAAAAAAAGGGGGAGCTTTTCCCGACGTGCCCGCGGAGTGCAGGCATGGGGATATCCCTCCCACTACTGCAACGTGCTCTTGGGAGCTCGGGCTGTACCAGAAAATTTAAGTAAATTGGTGCCTAATCTCAAAGGAAAGAATTTCGTGCAGAATATGCGTAACTGTTAACCTAAAGTGCTGGGGCAAACCGCCTTTTCACATGCAAGCAGACAGGTAACACACAGCTCCATGTGCATGCCAATGCCCCCTTGAAGGTGGGGAGGATGTCACTGTTACCAGCCTCTCCTCTCCCATTCTTCTTTTTTTATAGCTGAAAGCTAAGCTCTGATGCTTGATTTTTGGCCATCAGATCTCTCGCAGCATTATTGTCTGGTCTAAAAGCTTCATTAAAATTCAGACTTTCATTTTTACCTGATTATTGCAGCAGCAACCAGCCAGCGGGAGCTCTAACAAGGGCCAGGCAGGTGGCAATCCCTGTCAATACCAGGTAATGCATTTGTGTTTCCACACTGCCGTTTTGGAAAGTGGCCAACACCAGGACCAGAAGCACCAAAATTCAGAAAATAGCAAATGTAACAAAAGGTATTTTGGAAAAAAAAAAAAAAGAAGCAAAAGCGCTAACTAATGCAGAAGCTCACAAAAGCAATTCTGGGGGCCTTCTGGGCAATCAACACGCTGGAAGTGCTGCAAATCTTGTTCATCCCTGCAGCTTGATCTCTTGTAGAGATTAAGTTCTTGGAGGGAAAAAGGAAATCTTCCTATCTTTCTCCACAGTCTTTATACACCTCTGCATGGCAGCCAGACCAACAACAGCACAATGTAGTGCACATCTGTCTAGGAGATGTTTCTTTCTCATTTTGGCTGAAAAGGAAATGTGTTTCACAAATGAAAGGGCACTTCACCAGGCTGACAGAGCATCTTTGCGGAAATTCAAAGTTTCTATGTTGAGCTGTTGTTCCAAAAATAAAACCCCTGAAACCAAAATGTTATACTTCTTAAATGGTAGGAAAAGCTACTTTTTGCCACATCCTTCCTTCATGAAAATGGCAAAGCCAAGAGCAGTATTTTCTGAATGCTGCAGTGCATCCTTCTTTAACAGTCTAGGCTTCATGTAAAAACAACTTTCCTCCTCTGTAACTGACATTAGACTCATTAAGCATGTAAAAATTAAAAATACAATTATTTATTAATGAATAATTGTATTCATTCATAAGGAACGCATCTACGGACCTCCTCTGCAAGGGTTAAATTGCTTTTTGGCTGCTTACCACATACCAGCAATTTGGGCAGTTAACCCAGTGGGACTGAGTCTTCAGGCTGGGAGTTGCTGTATGTTGGCAGTCCACATTCAGGATGAAATCCTGACATTGTATAAAGTAAATGAAGATGGAGTGATGCAGAATGCTTATTTTAAGTATGAAATTTATCTGGTTTGAGTAAAAAGGATCAAGAATGTTTATAAATAAACTAGGAGAGCAAATATTTTAGACTCCACCATCTAGCACTCCACAGTCTAGCAATAAACAGAGATTTCTGTAATGTTCATTCTGGTTTAAGCAGTAATTGTACACATATGCATGCTGAGGACAATTAACTTATACCAAAAGACTTTGTGCGGGGACAAGTCATTCTTACCAATTTATTGTGCTGCATAAATTGTAAAACTGCTTTCTACAAAACCTGATCACACATAATTTCCCCCAATTTGTCATCATGCTCGTTCATACCAACAAGTTCCCAAAGAAGCAGCATAGTTATCAGCAGACAATTGATTTTGAGCTCACTCTGCATCTTCCTACTATAACATTTCACTTGAGAAAATAAAATGTTTCTGAAAACTGCGAGTGGGGTGAAACACCAGCTTCCTGGGAACATTATACGAGATTTACGTTGTCAGCACCAATTCAATTTACAAGGCTGTAGCACATGGGAAGCTTTCCTGCATTACTAATGAATAACACCTTCTGAAAGATGGGAAATCAGTTTGATAAGAAGCCACCCAAGCCCTTGCAGGGCAGGATGAAGGCACCCAGGAATGCATAAACAGGACAGCTGCGTCGGCGGGGTGAAGCAGGAGGGATGTCAGAAGAACACAATCTCACAGGAGCAGGCTTTGACTCTCCAAGAAGCTGCCCAGCGAGAAGCTGTCCTGGTCCCAGAACGCCACAGTATCAGCAGGGCACTGGTTTCACACCCAGTTTCACCTTCTGGCCTTCTCCATACAGCCCTACTCACATCCCTATAGCAGCAGTGGGCCTGGCAGGAGCCAGGAAGGTAACTGAGAGCTTCAGACCTCCCTAATTAACTCCTTAGTCATCACAAGCCTTGATCTTTCTAGTATGGCCTGTCTTCCTTGTATTAATACATGAAATCAAGGGAAGTGCTGACAAAAGTGTAATTACTTGGGCTGTTGTTTCATGATACAGAGCATTTGGTGGCAAAACTGCCCAAAGGTGTTCCCGTTCTCCTCGCCTGCCCACCTCTTGCTCCCAGTGGGGAGACCACTCCAGAAGCCTTTCTGTGAGCCACCTGAGGAAATGCCCCAGCTTTAAAAAACCCCAAAACCCACAAAAAACAGACACCACACCTAGGAGAGAGCGTGTTGCATAGCAGAGACTGGGATGAACAGCTGGCTTCAGGGGAGAGACCCAGGGGCTGTGCCTGGACTGTCACAAACACTCAGTAGCCTCACACACACACAGATGTTAAGGGAGGTTTCTCCTCTGGGAGGAACTCACTGTATTTTGTGTGCCAGGAGATGGCCAGCATGGCCAGCAATAAAACAGCTGCTGAAAGTGATAGTATTTCCATTAGGGAAGATGCATTAGGGCCTGGGTTCAGCAAGTGACCAACTGCCTATGATAGCTTCAGGCCTAAAGAGTTATCTGTGCTCCTTCCTTTTCATTCTGCACCCTCAAGCCTGATCAGTATTTTTGACTGTGAGGTTAGAGCCAGACTTCTTGTTCTTTCTAATACTATTAAAGCATTGACATTTTGGCTTTATGAGATACTCTATTTAATGAAAAAGGAAAATAGAAAGACTAGCAGGAGGCAAGAGCTGGTATTACCAAGCTTTCACAACAGTTGCTTTCAGGAAAATTATTCTCCAAATGAAGGCTGAGGGCCCTGACCACAGTGAATGAACTGGAAGATGTAATTTCATTACTTTGTCTGGGCTAAACTGCCTAAGCTTACTGCTACCTTCAGATAACGGTGTCTTGCAGTACTGTGTTTCCACAGTGGAGGGATGTGAAAGGCTGTGAGGGTTGCTACAGTTTTTTTCAAGTGCCATAAACAAGTGACCAATTGGTTATTAGCTGATCATCTCACAGTTTAAACAGATCACATGCTACTGAGATCCTGAAAACATGCTGGTTGGCACTCAGGGCAGTACTGCCGTTCGACCAGCTCTTACAGAATTACCATGCATATAGGAAATCTGTTTGATTCCCACATATGTCTGGTTTTCAGACTTACAGGCTCCATGGTAGGGTGGGGGGAAAACTAACAATCAAACCATCGTTCCCTTGAGCTGTGTGCTGCATTATTTTACTGTATGCAATCCTTTTTTTGTTTACAAGGCTATATATACCAGTGCAACATTTCTTTTCCTTTCTTTTCCCTCATTTCCTTTGAAAGTAAAAGAGTAAGATGAGTAGCAACCTTGCACAGTAGGTATGTGTATCTGTCTGTATACATTTATATGTGACTTTCATGTCTGTGAATTGTGCTGGACAGATAATCATGAAAACTTGACAGCCTCTCCTTCAAAGCAGTACTGTGAGAAGCAATTACATGTACTTTGAATACCAGCTGGACAAGCTTCCCACACCATAAAACACAGTATTTCATTTTGAACCTGGAAGCGTGAGTCACATCTTCCCATCCTTATTCTGTCTTCAAATAAGATTACCTGTACAGTGCTCCCGGGAAAAAAACACACTGCTTATCATTGTATTAGCTGCAGGAAACCGCAGCTGAAATTCACTGACCTCTGTGATAGAAAGAGTGAAGCTGAATGATCAATCATCTTTAATCCTTAAAAATCTATGAACAGAAAGAGGGAAGCGAGCAGTTCACTGCAATATGAGCTGTTCTGTTATATATGGCACAAGCGCTAGCACAGAAGGATCTGTGCTTCCTAAAACTGCCTCATAAAATCCTGCATCTGTAATGGATGTTGGTGCTGAGTGTAACTAAACCAGCATGGAGAGTGGTTTAGCAGCATGTATAAACAGGACCAAGCAATGCAAATCACAGTTCCTGCAACTCCTTTTGGGCTGTTCTTAGAAGAGGGAGGAGTGATAACACAATAAAGGGTGAAAAATCATGTTGGTTTTCCCCTTCTCTAGCTTTTACTTCTCGTTAATTAATTCATACCGTGAATTACTTCTGGTTGGTGGATACATTTAGGTGTTCTGTGAGTCTGAGCACATGTCCTACTTCCATTCAGATTATGAAACAAGCACAACAAACATGCCTGTTGACTGGGTATCCATATAGCTTAGGTCACTTGAGAAAACTTGCCCCCTAAAGGTCAAATGGATGTCTGAGGACAAGAGGAAGGTGGAAGTATACAGGCCCATACATTGCAGAAGGGCTGTGAGGGAATAGGAGGTGGGGGCAGGTGGTTTTGGCTATCCTGTCAGTCTACTGCTCCATACATTGGTGACAGCAATCTATTTACTTTTTTTAAAAATCAAGGAATATATCTGAGCTCAATCAAATTCAAATTATCATTAATCAGCACTCCAAAACTACCTTTAAGTCTTCACGCACTGCTTGCTGTAAGTCAGACACCAGGGCTGACTGCAAAACACAGGAAGAACTTGTGTGTTATTTCTTCATGTAAGTTCCTTGGTCTGAAACATCAAAAGGGTGTTAATTTTGTGGACAAAAATCCTATTCTGATTTCTCAGGGGTTTAATACATGCTTCTACGTTGCTATTTGTCTTTTTCCCTAGGTAGATTTCTATCTAGCCATTAGAAGACCAATCTCTGCTGAAGGCCCTGCTGCAGCTGTTTGTCACAAAGCAGCAGGAAAATGGCCAAGAATTATCAGTAAAGCCCAGAAAAGTACAGAGGAGCAATTGTGGAGGAACAGGTTGTCCTCAACATCTGTAGTTTTTGCTAGAGATGAAGCAATCTGCCCTGAGACTTTGTTCTTCAGCTTCAGGTCAGGATTTTCCTCCACTTGCTCTGATGCAGAGCTGAGCTGGCAGCATGCCGCTGATGCCCCCTGAAAAGGGGAGATGGGCTGTGATGCCCTGAAACCCTGGGAAAAGGGGAGAGGGGCAACAACACCGAGGGACAGAGGGGCCTCCCTCACACCCACAAGGCTCAGCATGGCAGGGGCAGGTAGTCTTGCACGGCCCTGATCAACTTTGGTTGATGCTCAGAGGGCTGGGAGCAGATGAGACCTTTCTACAGAAATTATTGTCCAGGCTAATGCACAAAGACCGTGAAGAGGAAGGTCTTTCCCTTCCGAAGATATCAGCAAATGCCATTAGAAGGCCCAGAAATGGGCCTCATATAACACTGCTACTATTTGCCTTCTGCATTTCATTGAAAACAAAATAATTAGGCAAGACTCAATAAGGACACAAGAAAAGACAATAATGCCCCCCCCAACCAGGACACGGTTTTAACAGGCTTAAAATCCCACAGAACAGCAGTTGGTTATCTCATTTTTTTTTACGTGTTAAATAATTAGATCACATGAAACTTTAACAAAAACATGGTAGAAGTGAATATTATGCCACCAGTCCATTGCATTGATGTTGGATATAATGTGGCTTCTCATGTTGGTCTACTGTATCACCGGGACCCTTCCTGAGATCCTACCACTGGTAATTTACTGTGCAGTCAATCCAAGCCTCATGTTTGGATCTGTATTTAGACTGTCGAAGATCTATCATTTAACATTTGTGAAAGTATTGGTTATTCTTCAAAAAACAGCGGGCATCTTAACACGTTTGGATTCGGGCTTGGCTTTTTTTTTTCCTTGCTTCACACAGAGAATCATGAGTGGCTCCTTCGATGCTGGTTGCTTTTCATCATTTAATGATGAAAATCTAATAATTTCATACTACCAGACTTCCTTGGCCGTTATGCATATAATGATATCCAAGTGACTAACTCGCAGACAAACAAATTAAGTTGCGCTCTGGACCAGGTAAGGGAGCGCCAGGCTGGGAGCCCAGCGCTGCACACGTCTTGCCTCAAAATGATGAGATTTTGTGTGGAAAGAAGGCAGGAGGATCTGTACAAAGTGTGACATTGACTGTAAGAGACTGATATGATAGTGATCCCTAAAACCCATTTAGACTTTATTTGATTGAGCTATTTGTTCAGCTGCAATGTCAAAAGAAAAGTGTCCACTGAAAAACAATAAATACCATTTTCTTGTGCTTTGTTGTAGGGTCATGTATTTTTTTCCAATAAAGGAGTGTACACAATAGAAATAGACTGAATACACAGTGCAAGCAGACTACCAGTGACTCTAAAACGCATTGCTTTAAAATGCCTGCCCCTAGGCATATCATGCAACAAATCCCAGAAGGTGGAAACTCCAGGCCTGCCCTAACACTGAAGACAAATATAATAGCCAGAAACAACAGGCCTTGAAAGCAACTTCAAAACCCAAGAAGTCGGGGAGTGAATTTCCTTTATTGCTCCTAATTACAGAACGTTCCTTATCTTTCTCTTTATCTCAGCCCAAAAATGTATTTTAATTGTGAGAAACATATAAACAACAGGCCATCTGAGTCACTATATTTCTCTAATGTTTGATCTTTTTTTCTCTACCTTTTTTTTTCTTGGCTATTTCTTAGTAAAGATGCTTGCTTTCTACTAGACTTTTATTTCTCTACCTATTTTCATTCCTACAGCCAAAACAAACAACAGTGGCTCTCAGCTGATAATGTCCTTCATGATTCCTTTGCTGACATTTTTCTTGGCCTTTTTCTTATCTCTGTTGTCCTAAAATAATTATAAATTTAAAACATTAATCAAATAAAGAGTAAATATTACGTCACCTCACCATCAGGGTTAGTCCTGACAAAGCTATAGCTAAGAGCTCCTGATTGAATTTAAACGAGTCAGGGTGCCAGCAGTGAGGTTTAAGGCAGGGGTTCCAATTTTGTCCAACAAACAAGCCCAAAGGTGTACTACGGCTCTACTATGCTCCTTCCCGCCTCCTCCTTTACGCTGGCAACAATGCTATGGCAGCTCTACAGCATGGCAGGTAATGTGACTGGTCCGTTTGGGAACCAACTTACTTCTTCAGCCAAGGAGATTTTCAGCCAGGTCAGTTTTGTGGTCTGAGCTGTGGTACATCCTGGCCAGTGTTGCTTTCAGCACACCAGAGGTCTCATGAGAAAGCTGCAGAAGGAAGAGACAACCAGCTGTTTGGGTAACCAACGACTTTAATGATATATACAAGGGATGGAAAATGTTGAACCAAAATCAGAGATAACAGATTTTACCTGACAGTTTTGCCAGCCTCAGCACAGATATGCTAGCTACCATGGCCCAGCTGAAGGATAGAAATGTGCTAAGTGACCAAACCCTACATCTCTAATTTGACACATAGTTGCATCACACAGTCATTAAATTATGAAATGTAAACGTGAGTGAACAACAGATTTTTACTTTTGTTATTTGCTACCTATCACATTCTATTACCTAGAAGACTACTAAGAATTTTGGACACCTCCTTTCTTGCCCTGGGAAAGTTTCCTTGATTTTAAAGCATTACCAACTCAAAACCAAAGAATCAATATAGAAGTTGTTCCCAGACTAATGGTTAATCAAATTGCTTCATCTGTAATTGAGGATATTTTTTAGCATTAATTAACAAAAAAAAATTTCAAAACAAGAAGTCCTTCAGGATAAAAACATTTGGCTAATGATGTCTTGATAATTTTAAGCACAAAATATTTAATCACAATAACTAAACCTGTTTCCTTGTAAATGGTTTTGATGTTAAAGAATGGAGAATTTCCAGTATCATATAGAAAAAGTGACACCTTGCTCTATGATAAAACTTCTGCTCCCTCTTCTTCCAAGATTTTTTTTTTGGTAATTTCTGTGTATGGTCTGGTAGTTCTGCAGAAACATGAATAAAGAACTTCTACGAGGGGTGATTTTTTAGACAGCTAAAAGACGTCTTTTGCAGATAGCCAGACTGCTCAGTGCACGTTACATGCAGTAACCATAAGTCTTTGCATTTGTTGTTTTTCTGGGGGGACAGAGAGGTACAGATATGAATTTTTATATTGTGCTCTTCTACTCACTTAGACCGTTATGCAAGGCATAGAAAAGCTATAAAATGTTCCCAATTTCTGCATGCTTAAAGTGATCTTTTGTGTCTTTGTAAGTCTCTTGTCAAAGACTGTCCTTGGTCCCTTCCACCCTATCTTTTATTTGCCTTTTTGTTATTCTCTGGAACAGAGAGCTGTGTTCCCAAGGGTGTTTTGTTAGTTGCAAATTGCTCATATCAGCTTAGAAAATCCCATCCTTTCCTGTACTGTGTGTCCTTTTATTTAATTTATAATAGTGAGGCAATTTGATCCTTTGCTTTTGTTTTCCATATGAAATAACAGAAACCTAATAGGAGCAACTGGTGGAAAGGAAAACCTTCCTGTAGGGGAGGAAAGAAATGTCCCCGTAACATCACACTGGGGAATCATGACCTGGTTTAGCTTCAGCAGTGGAGTGGTTATTAGGGCAACTTAGTTCAAGCAGCAAGTTACATCAGGTTTTTGCATTCTTTTGCAGTGAGAAGGACAAGGGATGCCAGCACAGGAAAAAAAAAAGAACAAACCAACACTGAAAAAAGAAGAGGGCATGCAAGGAGAGGAGTCTGCTTTCACCTTTTATTCACAGTGTACTTCCACGGCTGACTTCTCATTTTGCAGGTTCATGGATGTCTGAGTGTTGACAAGAATTAAGTGGCTTGTGCCTTAGTTGAGGCAGGTGGCCAGTATACGAACAGCAGCAACCACGAGATACATATTTTAAAGTTTATAGTCTTTTCTTCTCAAGGTTCAAACTTGGAGTCTACAGGTTTTAGCTGGGTAATTCAGCTGAAGTTACAAGCATTGGTACAAGTCAAAGAAATCGCACCATCTCGTGATCCTCTGCGAGTAAACTGGCATGCATGGAAAGAAATTGCATTCAGATGCCATGCTGAATGATAAAAAGGCAAACATCTCACTCACTACGTAAAGAAGACAGGTCTGTGGCTATTAACTTTTACCATCAAGTTTCTTACCAGACAAATCCCTTATAATTCCATTTCTTAATTTATATTTGTGAAGTGTCATATGAAGTTACTAGTCTATTAAAAAAATGTGGAAAATATGAAAAAGTCATAAGGTATTGTAATAGCACAGGCAATAAAAACACTGTGATCATACAGGAAGACTGAAAGCTTAGTATGAAGTTTATAAATGTTTCAGTCCATTATTATCAAACCCTACATTTGCTTTTCCTGCATTAATAACAGAACACCTTTGTTACCTCTCTGTTTTCATACTTTTTCATGACTAGCACAGTTACCCCACAACAGTAGGTTGATACTGACTTGTGTGAAAAACACATAATTGAAATAATTCCTGTGACTGGTGATGGCTCCATTTAAAAATTTTAATTAGTTTTTATCTTTTTGGAAATGTAATTGCATTTTCAAAAGAGATGAAAACCAATGTATTGAGTTTTAGATTCTTCATTATTCTTAATGTACTACATTATTAACGTTGCCTCATTGACTTTGTCCCTTGAGGCATGCACTGCTGACACCTTTTTTATTATTTTTCTCTTTAATAAACATGTGGCGCCTCCTCCACTAGCCCACTTCTTCCACTATGTAAAGTGGATAAAGTGTCTTTACCATTCATTTATCATTCATTGACTGTTGATCCTATGTTTTTCCATGAAAAGACTGCATGAGTGGTCAGATTATTCATTTTGTATCCATGCACGTCACTTAGGCATCTGAATAAGAATTATGGGGTCCAAGTTTGGACACTGATAAGTGAAAGCTATCAACACAAAATATTTGTTCGATGTTCAATGTTTGTTGTTGCTATTTTGTCTAGGAGCAAAGCATGTCAGTAATGTCATTTGCTAGTGAGTTCTCATTGTAAAATATGAATGCTTACACAGGACCAGAATGAAGGGAATTCCTATCACTTTTGCCATCCTTCCCTAAATTAATCCTGTCTCTCATCTCTTTAGCAACTTTTTAACAGGCTTTGCAGGGAGATTTAATGGAGACTGGAATACAGATAACTTTCTTGTCCATTGGTTAGATGCTAACTGACAGTGTAGCTCCACTAAATCTGTTATTTCAGATTAGGAAGTAAAAAGAAAGTAAAATGAAGATAATTTCTATGGCCTTTATGGGGTTCTTGTCCACTAAATCCATCAAAAGAGGAGATAGATACCATCCACTTCCATGTCATCCAGCCATGCACTTCCTCTGCACTACACCATCTCAGTGCGGATGTCTGCGCAGCACCTACTTATCTCCCTTCTGTTTTAGACATACAGACACAGGGTAAATGTAGCAACAGTTTTAAAGTCTTGGAGTGTATGCTGGAGTGCATAGTTGCCATGTTTATCCATAATGATATAGGAAGTGTTTAGACCAAGAAAACCCTGCAGGGTTAGCAGATAACGTCCCTTGACTATTATAATTTAGTTCCATTGCCCCTGCAATTGCAAAAGTGAAGGCAATGCATTTTCTCTGCCTGATGGAGAAGATAAGAAGTAAAAGGTCAAGGTTTCATCTGTCTGTGGTTGTGCCACTGGCTTACTGTATAGTCTTGCACAAATCACTCTGAGCTGTAGTGTATCACATTCCTAGCTAGGATAGTTAATAGTATTTTCCTACTCTGCAAATAAATGTAGGTCTGTGTCAATTTTACTAGTTTAACAATGTTAATCTACATTAATTTAATGGACAATATTTTAAAATGTTTTTTGTGTGCTTATTTTTCTATCTTAAGGTTTCCAGAACTGTTTTTATTGTCATGACTGTAAAGTGCATTTAAAACCCATATTTTTATCATGCTATTTTCCCAAGATCGTTAGTTGAAAAGGGTTTTTTTTTCAGGAATGCATGTAGTTTTCCTCTAGCACTGGTTGATATCAATCACGAATGACCTTAAAAGTCATGCCATCATAGCAATATCGCAATAAAACGGTATAGCTTGAAACTTTGACTTTGTTTAGAAGCGTTTACATAGTCACATTCATTCAACCCAACTGTTTATTCTTTTATCCTCTCATCCATTCATTCTCTCACGTACTCTGTTACTGACCTGTTCATTGCATTATATATTAGTCTGCAAACCTCTGGGCACGTCCACTGACCTTTTCACCAACTTGCTAAATACCTACCACCTGTTCACTCACTCACTCTTGGACTGATCTGCCCTCAGCCTTAGACCTGGCTTCCAGGCCAGCTTTGGTCTTCTTCTCATTCCCTACTCTCCTGTGATCTCTTCTACCCTGCAACTTATTTCTTCCTGATTTTAATTAAGGACCTCAGGCTTAAGATCACAGTCAGTTGTTACAGATTTCTTTAATTTTTTCTTGCTTTACTTATTTATTTATATCTCCGTCCCGTCCCCCCCCCCGGCACAGATTTGATACAGCTTTGCCTAGGCTTAAAATACCCATGTGTATATTCGTCCCTCAACATGATCTCTGAAATAGGTATATTATGACTAAGGCAGTCTTTACATATTGTTACTTCTCAGCATACATTATGTGTACTTTCAAAGATTATACTTTATAATGCTTATAATGGAGGCTTTTAAAAGTGTGTTTCATGCATATCTTTGGAATACCCATTATGGAGTTGCTGTGGACGTGTATTAATAGTTGTTCATGATATGATCTCACTGCCACAGCATGTAGTATTTGAAAGATGGCAATAATTTTTAGCAAAACAAATTCAGTTATACTTACTGCAAGGACCAGTGTCTTTAGCCCTACACCACTAGTTCACATATAATCCAGGCTAATGTTACAGACCTTCGGAAAACCTCACAGATTTGTGTCCATCATGCCTCGGAGGCCATTTGTTTTTAAATCCTGTGAAAGATAGCTATACGTTCCCAACACTGTTACTATAAGGGCATTTCCTTTTTCTCAGCAAATCCCTGTTGGTAACACATTTTACTTGAAATCCCGAATGTGACTGAGATATCTGGTATTTGACAAGGTCCAAATATCAATTAATTGTTTTACCTTTGACCTTTCAGTCTGCAACACTCCACAGGTTTTAAGTACACTGTACAAATGAACAACGTAACTCTTACAGGACACGAAATCTAACCTGGATAGAGACAGCAGAAGTAATGGAAATTTTGTCTTGGTGCTAGCCTTTGCTCTGCTAACCACTGTGGCTTTTTGGAAGCTTGTGCAGACCGCAGGCTCCCTGGGGAAACCTGACAAAACCCTTGTGATTTTCCTACTCTGTGCTAAGAACTGTCCTAGCCTGGATTTGTAAAATGCAAAAGAGATTTAAAAAGCACCTTTGTTTCTTCCCTTGGAATATCATTTAATAGCTGAATCCCTCAGGAGATGCTTAAAGTCTTGTTCATGCTAGGAAGGTTTTGCTGGTATTCTAATACCAGCAGCCAGTCCCAGAGGAGATGCAGTTTATTCTTCTGCTGGCATAAATTACAGCAATTCCCCAAAATAAAATACTATGAGGATTCTTTATCCCACTCTATTTGCACTAGGGATTTTCTGGCATGTGTTCAGTGTTTGATCCTTTTTCATGCTGCTGGCAGACACAGGTAAATCACCAGAAATGGCTCTCCCCTCAGCTCCTCTGCTCCGTGTTGCCCGCCAGACCTGGGTGTGACTCCGTGCTTCTCCATGCCTCAGATCTAATGTTTTGATGGCGTGTGACCCTACTTGATGTTAACGGTGTAACGGACACTGGTGGCCCAATGTTAAGCTGGCCTAAGTTAAATCACCATTTTGAAAATGTAGTAAGGGGAAGTGGATTTCCCAGTATTTTCCATACAACAACAAACTGTTAACTGGCTCTGCTGATATCCTCCCTCAAACTCTACAGTTTCAAATACTCTGAAATATTAAGGTGGCCAGGTCTTGCCTTGCATGTAGAGTTTCTTAATCTGAGGTTATAATCATGACTTTATGTCTTTAAGAGGGTCTATTTCATCAATAATTTGATTTTGACAGTATTTCTCAGCTACAGCTTATGTGAATTACAGGTACTAGAAATTGACCGTCATGTTATTGGAATACATGCATATTGTGTAATGCTGGAATTATAAGGTCAGCCAGTAAAGCAAATGCCAACATCCGATAAACTAAATACTTTGTTCAGTCTTGCTTAAATGACTCCTGTTAACCCAGCTGTAGCAATCAAAGGACATGGGATATCACCTGTTCCCCAGCAATAAAAAAACCCAGTCATGCATGTGTTGGTTCACGTTGCTCATCAGAACACCAGGCGTGCACCGACATCATGGTAATCAATAACTCATCAGTGACTCAGCAGAAGCATCCCAGGTGAGATCTCTGCAGTCCCTGACCTATTTTATTTTCTTATGCCAAGTTGCTCTGCCTTTAGCGTTACCGAGCAGGCACCAGCCCGGGCCTACGCTGTCAGGTGCCGTGGTTCCAGGAATGTTTGCTTTCAGTATAAATCATTCATGTTTCCGTGGTGCCTGACGTGATTTTTTTTCCATGCTGAATCCCGGATGACATTTGCGCTGCGGTCTGCAGCGAGTGGATCCATCCTCCCCGAGATGAGATGGGGTAGGGGCAGGGGCCAAGTGGCACTGGGCGCGAGGCAGCTGTGGCACGGCCTGACTGAATCGCGGGGTCATCGCATCTGCTTTTTGGCCGAAGTGGCTTTTGGGGGGTGACACAGAGAAGACAGCACCAGGCTGTCCCCCCTCCGCCCGGCCCAGGCAGGGACGCTGCCGTTCACGGGGGATCAACTGGGGTAGGGGGGAGGAAAAAAATAAAACCCTTTACTGAAGAGCAGGCGGAGCAGCGACCCTCCGACGAGCCCCTCCGCTGCGGGTGCAGCCACCCCGGGGCCCCCCTCCCCGAGCAGCGCGGGCCGGGTCCGCCCCTAGCGGCGCGTGGCTGCAGCCCCGCTCCGAGCGGGCAGGGTAGCCCCGCACGCCAACCCCCGCCGCCGCCATACTGCGGGGCAACCCAAACTTGTTACACATGGGTACCAACTCCTCCCACCGCCGTCGCCCTGCCCCCGCCGGCGCGGGGGGGAGGGGGTTGCGCCGGCCCAGCCTGCCGCGGTGAAGGAGCCGGGGTGGGCGGGGGCCG